>CAHIKZ030003848.1:1607500-1710000 GCA_903632075.3 Acanthosepion pharaonis | reverse complement strand
GCATGCCGAATTTTTCACCATTATCATTGGACATGTATGTACATTTGGGTTTCGTATGTGCATGCACTGCATAGTATGTCACAGGGCCACAATAATAGCGTGCCCATTGAGGAATAGATGTTTTGCCAGATTAGCTTGCTATTTCTCAATGTACAATAGGCATGGTGTATGTATGTATAAATATGCGTCGTGTGAATATATGTACCTCTGTTTTGTATGTATGTGTCTGTGTGAATTCATAGCATATGTGCGTATTATTTTGACCCCCCAAAAGGTAATATTAAAACATGTTATATTTCTGAACTTCTCCCCCTCAAATGTTACTGTCGTATGTCAAGGATATAATTGCGCTCTTACAATCAGCCTTGTGGTATTTGAACCTTTAAATGCGATTGACCTTATCTCGTTGGTTTCTTGCTTTAGAACGACTAGTATACGACTAACAATTGAAACACTCGTCGAATATGTATAATGTATCGTCATTTATTAACGATAACTTATATCCTAAATGCAGAATGTAGGATTTATCGTTAACCTCATGAAATATTCTACCTGGAAAGTTAACTTTGTTTCATCATGTTTATAATTTGATCTTCGTATCAGAAATTTTTATTGAGCTTATTTGGGTAAAACTATGCATATATGTATCACTAAAAGACCTTTTTTTCTTTTTCAACGGATTTCAAGATTTATGAAGCGACTGAACGGGTCAAAGTTTGAAAAAAAAAGAATGCGGAAAAGAGCAGAGAGAAGTTTAAAAAATTATATCATTTTATATATTTCATCATTCATTCAGTTAGCGCATTTTCCACCGCTGTGGTCACGACTCTCCACCACTTCACAATTGTGGTTCACGGTGACATTCAAGACAGAATAATGCAATGGCTTTCTGGTTCCTTTTGCACTAGGGATGTTAAGGTTGTCCCGTCCCTCCTTTCAGAAGTTCCTCCACCTACTGGTAAAGCTGTTAACCTCAGGCGCAGCTCCTACGCTCAGGCTGGCGATTGGTCGATGGCCGCTTGGCACAAGTAGGTTGGGGAGAAGCGTTCCTCTTCACCGGCCGGGAAACCCTTCGGACTACCTTCACACAGTTTAGCCGGTAGATCGATGCCGTTGACCAAGGTGTGGCCGTCGCAAGCGACTTCTTGGAGCCATGTGTGAGAATTGGATGCAGACCGTGGACCAGTACAGTTCTGCATCCCAATTCAGCTGAGTAAAGCCGTGTCGACCGCTTTGCTGCAAAGGTACTACCACTGACGATACATCCATATTTGTATATTTACTTTATATATAATTTTATTTTCCATAGATATATTAGGTATTCCCACAGACATTTGACAGGTAGCAACTGCAGATAATGCTTCTCAGTTCCATAAGACGATTGTCAAAAAAGACATCAGATTGTTCGGAAAATAATGTCCAGTGTTAGAATAAAACTTTTAATTGTGTTCTAATATATTATAATAGTTGCATTTATTGCTCATTCCTAATGATTAAAGTGTCCTCGTTGTTAATTTTATATCAATCTCTTTCAGAATTTAATTTAAAATATACATCCCTCATCTTGAACATTAAAAGAGATGCGTTTAATTCTTTTGCGTGGTCATAATTCTTCTCGAACTGATACTCAAAGCACGGGGTGAATGATTCACTTATAAATAGACTGTACGGTGCTGGTTTCTAAAGTTTCACAGTGGGGATACGAGTTTTGAAAATCAGTGTGGTAGAGGACGTCCATCTGCAATTGACAATAAACATGGGAAAACAATAGTCGAACTAAATCCATTTCAAACTGTCTGTAAAAATGTCTCAGATAATTGTTGCCGGCATTTCAACAATAACGGATCATCTTAAGAAAATCGGCAAGGCGAAGAAACTCGATAAATGTGTTCCACATAAACTCGAGAAAAGGTCGAAAAGTTGAGCGTTTTGAAGTGTCCAATACTGCAACTGCGAAATTCGAATGAGTCATTTCTTGATCGAATAGTGACTTGTGATGAGAAATGGATCCTTTACGACAATCGTAAACGATCGACTGAAAGGCTTGACCGAGGACGAAGCGCTCAAACACTTTTCAAAGCTGAAATTGCAACAACAGAAGATTATGGTTGCTATCTTATTGTCTGCAACTGGCGTTATCCATTACAGCTTTCTGGAATCTAACCAGAGCATCACCGCCGAAGTTTACTGCCAGCAACTGGGTAAAATGCTCATTTAGTTAAGCAAAATGCGACCATCACTAGTTAGTCGTAGCGGTCTAATTCTGTTTCATGATAATTCTCGGTCACATATTGGTGTCACTGCTGAAGCTCACCAACTTTGGTTACGGGACTTTACCTGAACGCTCGTACACTAACACTTTTTCTAGCCTTTTGACAATTTTTAAGCTCATAGACAGTCCGTTGAGAAGAAAAAGTAGAAAATGCATTCAAAGATTTCTTGGTACCCAAGCTGTTAGAGCTTTATCGTTAAAACGTGAATAACCTCGTAACTCGATGGCAGAAATGTATTGACGTTCAATAATTCCTATTTTAACTGAATTAAACACTGTTTAAATACATTAATTTGGGAATAAAAGTTGATTCTAAAATCGGACATTATTTTCCGAACAACCTAATGAAATTAAAAACATTTGTCATTAGCAAAGCAGCCAACGGATATCTTAACAGTTCCATCGACAAGCTGTAAGTCTCCAAGGAAATAGGGTCTGGTTATTGTATAACGGAGCCTCCATGGTAACTTACAAAGTCGTTAAGAAAAAGAATCTATGAAAAATACAGCGAGTGTCTGATGAATACCTTTTATTTTCAGGTGAATAAAACAGTGTTATTATTTAATAAGATTACATGGACGATCAAAATCATAAAGAATAAAACAAAAATTTAATTTCAAATTTCAAAGAATCAGATAAAACTTTTATAAAAATGTGTTATCAAACGTCTCCAATATATTTACATTATGTATACTCGGACTATTGTCCCCATATTTGTTGTTATTAAAACGTTTCGATTGATGTACCGCCCTGTCTTCATCAGGCTCTTGTTGATGCAGGTAATCTTTAGCCAAATAGGTTAAAGCATTTATTCGTAAAGTTGGTGATATAGTAAATGCGAGTTCAATCTGTGGGCTGGTTAGTGCAGGGATTAAGTGGAAACAGGACAAGCAATAATTGAACTAAATAAGAACTGGACAAGATATCCCAAGACATGGACACCGGAATGAGAACAATTTAATCCTGTAGATTAAATAAAGGGTTTAATTCGAAACTCTCTAAAGAGTTAACTGCATAGACAAACACCTGATGGAAGCTGGATAGCACAACGGTCGAAACGTTGTGATAATAGCAAAAAGAAAAAGAAAAAAAAAGACAATAGTCCGAATGTAAATAATGATAACTCCTCATCCCAGAAATTCAGAGAGAAAGTCTCCAATATAATTTAACAAAGAAAAGTAAAAGTTTTCAAGCACCGGAATATTTCACGTCATTTTTCAGTTTTAAATAACTAAATTGGCCAATTTAGGGCATAATTTCAGACGCCAACGAAATTTCACCAAAAAAATAGATTAAAATATTTCAGGGAATTACGTTTTAAAATATATCACTTATTCATGATTAAGTAACAATTTACTGAGGTTTTAGTAGGGTGAAGAGATACAAAATAAAAATATTTCCTCGAAGTTTGTTTTTATTTTATTTTTAACATTTTAATAAATAACTTAAATCATTGATGTAATGAAGAATGTTTTAAGTTTCAGTAATTACCGTATTTGACGGCATATAAGGCCTACTTTTTTTTTACTAAAATATCTTTTAAAATTCCCCTGCGTCTTATATGCCATATGCAGGATTAAAATTCGTGATAGTCGGCCGAAATTAGCTACCTGGCAACTCCTATTAGCTTAGACTTTACAGTAACTTTCATATACCTATTGCCATTATTTAAAAGGCTGTTATGCAGATTAAAAGTGTTATCATTGATAATATTCATTAATTTCATCACGTTTAATATTAGTATTTTGTTTCACTAAAATTATATGCAATAAATTCAAATTATATATTTGCAAAATATATTTGTTTCATTAATATTTTTCTTGCGATAACTTCCGGTTGCATTGGTATAAATACAATCAGAATGTTTATATGCAAATTATTCCATGATAGTAGTATTGAAAATGAGTATCAGAGTTTTGATAACGAAGACGAGTTTATGGATTTGAAGCTGAATAAAATTTTAATGGTAACTGTACTGTTTTTGCTTAATTGTAATAATTGCTTGATTTTTATTTTGTTTACTTACCTTTGAATATAATCAAGTTTTTATAGGTTTGTGTCATTTTTTTATTATTATTTTTCGTTTAGTTGTAATCATGGCTTGTTTAACCAAAATAATGCCTCATAAATATAACCTAAGCTGTACCATTTACTAATACTTTTACTAATTGATAATTTTTTCTTGATTTGCCCTGCTGAAATTGGGGTGCGGCGTATACACCCGTGCATCTTATATGCCATCAAATACGGTAGTTGAATCTTTGTATTTGTTTTTTTAAATGCTGATATATCAGACATTCAAATTCTATTCGTACTAATTTTTCAATGATTTCTTTTGAATGAAAATATTTTTTCAAACAGATTTCTGGTTTTAATATATTAAATGAAAATAATTTTGCATTAAAATATTCCCCAAATTTATTTTCAAAGTGTATTTTATAAAAACTGAATTCGCTTTTATATGAGTTTTAAATATATTCTTGGGCAACAAGGTTAATGTCAGTTTGGCTAAATTCCATGAGAATACCTTTATATATTAATACAACAATACTTCTTATTACTATAAACTTTGTTTAGTAGGTACACGTGTTTGAGTGAACATCACAGTTTTTGTAACTGAAATTAATGTCTCCTGGTGGAGAGATTGAGATGCCTACTAAAGAAATGTAACACCCTTCTTTCTTTTTTCTTATGGAAAAATAGAATACAGTTTATACTCTCGACCTCTAGGCCAGTAGACATTAATTTCATTAAAAAAAAAGGAATGCCTACTGAAACCCGTGTACCCACTGAATACAACGTTTATATTAATATATGTATAATTACATTTTGTTCATGTCCACAAGTGTACAATTAGTTTGTTTATGATACAGATTAAAAGAAAAAAATTCGTTGGTGTTCATTTTGAATTAGTTGCTCAAAGATCTCGAACAGTTTCGAATAAAAAAATAAATTAAAACCCTTTCTCACAATAACTGTTACATTTACATGCACATTTCATCCACAAAATGTAACATTTATTATGGGGAAGAGGTAACGTTTTATATTTATGTCTACCTCCTGTACCTCCAGAATGATGGCACAGAGCTGGTATTCATTATCCATGTTTCACTGCTTAGCTGACACAAAAGCTGTTTTATCATTTGATCATTTTATGCTTCAGTTTTTTGGCACTTTTAGTTAACACATGAAACAAATGAAATTGGTACCCAGCCCTGAAATCTACATCGGGTTTCATTTTTTTCCTCTTGTGTACAGACAGGCTGAAGACAACAAACAGGAATACAACGTATTTAAATAAATATAAAATTCTAGTGACAATGTTCATGTATCCGTAGGATGACACAACACCAGAAATATGACCAACTGCAGATGACTGTTCTGCTGGTTAGAGGCTGCCTTTTACAGGCATTGGTCAAGAGATGCTCTGCAACATGGCTTCCGTTTCAATTCCATTCTGTAAATAACAAGATTTTTTTTAACAAATAAAATCTAAATAGATATGAAAAAATATTAATGGAGTCGCGGTTTAACTATTGAATTTTTAGTAAATTTTATAATTATTATTAAATATTCCAAAAGTTGTAAAGGGAAAGATTTTAAAATCTTTCACTAAAAGTTCGAAGTGAGATTTACAGGGTAAATGAGACTTTTATGATCAGTACAGATCGGTCATATAATTTTATTTTGTGAGAGTTGAACATTTCAGATGAAGATAAAATTGTAGAAATAGAAAAATATACAGAGAGAAACGAATAAACGAATATACGAGGTCTGATCAAAGAATTTTGGGACTGCTGCTATAAAAACAAAACTACAACGTATCAGACCTCTGTATATATATATATATATATATATATATATATATATATATATAAATGACTGAAAAGGTACTTCTGTTAAATTTTTTTCTTGTATGCAAAGAAGAGATTTCTTTTTATGGACTTAGTGAATGTAGAAAGTGTTCCAATAATTGTTCTTTCCAAGCGCTTTCGGCTAATCAATTAGCTATTTATTACTCATCAGCAATTTACACACAAAATACAATAGCACAACCCCAAATCATTGAAAATTGCTAATAGATTGGCTAGAATGAAGAACATCCATTTGGACAATTTCTACATTCAGTAAGTCTCAAAAAGAAATTTCTTGTTCGCATACAAGAAAATCACGCAAAAAACAAAAAAAAAAGAAAAAGAAACGAGAATACTTTGTAAGTATATTTTAATGAAACATGTCTGAGAAAGCGATTGCTACTACCCAAACACACAAATATATATATATATATATATATATATATATATATATATATATATATATATATATATATATATATATATATATATATATATATATGCTTTAGCACTTTAAAATAACATAGCTTAAAATACATTTTATCATATATATACATATTAATTACAGCTTTGTTCTTATTATCACAACGTTTCGACCTTCATCAGGTGATTAGCAATCCCAGTAACCTTCAGGGAATGTCGTACTGTACCCATTATCTAATCTCCAGAGGTAAATTATTTCCATTTGGGAGTTCATGTCTAGCCACAGCTCGCTTAATTCTGCTCAGTTATTGTTCGCCCTGTTTCCAAGGAGTTCAAGTACACACTGACTTATCAAGGGATTGAACTCGCAATTCCTGTGTCACCAAATCCACAAACCAACGCTTTAATCCACTAGCCTATTTGAAGCTTTTTTCTTTATCCCATGAGTTCAGTAATTTGTTTATGCATATATATATATTCTGTATATTTAGGCAGCAAATATTCTTGAAGGCAAATATTATGAATAATACCTCTCAGGCAAGGAGGAAATTCTGACAGAAATAGGAAACAGATCTTAATCTGACATGTTTTACTTATTAAAGCTTTGTCAGAGATCATTTTTTTATCATTTTTATCTTGATCTCTGACGAAACTTTAATAAAGTGAAACATGTTAGATTAAAATCTATTTCCTACTTGTTCATTATCCTATCATTTTATCGGATTTCTATCAATACTCTCTCTCTCTCTCTCTCTCTCTATCTATATATATATATATATATATGTGTGTGTGTGTGAAGATAAAATATACTTTTAAGTTATTCTATATTTTATATGGTAAAACTTCAATATTCGGGATACAGCGTATGTAAATACAAACAGTATGGACACAGTGTTCAGCACTGAATAGCGACAGTTTGTTTCATACTTGAGCGCAATCTTCAGGCCTAAACATTCTGTACAATCATGAAACATAATATCGCCATTCGGTGTTGAACTCTTTCTCCACACTGCTTCTATGTCCATTGTTCTGTAGGACAATCGTAAGTGGAGAACTTGGAGCCTTAAACCTAACCTACCTGCTGATGAGTGGTGTTTGTCACGATTGACTGTAATCACCAAGGCTTCTTTTCTACTGCAGCCGCTGCCACTGTTGTTGAATCCTTTCTTTCTTTCTTTCTTTCTTTCTTTCTTTAGTTCCCTTTAATTTTATTTCTTTCTTTCATTAACCGCTCTTATATCGTATTTATTTCTAACCTAGCCCTAATTATGTGATAATAGCAACAAAGATGAGATTTGTACGCATATTCCAGAAATTCAGATATAAAATATGGTTTGTTTATATATATATATATATATATGTATATAATGTGTGTGAAGACGTAGTCCACATGTCGTTCACTGCACAACTGTGATGACATCCAAGGTCGGCTGTGTCTGCATATACATCCGACTCGCTATGTTCACAGGTTTGTCTCCTTGGCCGTGACCGAATTCAATAAAAAATGATGACAAATGTTTTTCAAGACTGTCTGGTTGGGAAATAGCAACAATACGAATTCTCACTAAACCGCTAATGTTTTCCTTCGGCTTCGATGGTGACCTGCTATCTCCCTAACTTCCAGACACAGAAAGAGGACTCTTACATTCACTGTCTAGGCTACTGTTGATCTCTCACTGCCCGATGGCCACTTACTCACTGCTGACTTCCTACCTTATATTTAATATTAATAAAGACTAACCAAAAACAAGTCTTGCAAACATTTTCATTAATAAATTTATTTATAAGGGACTATAAATGAAAAAAAGAAACTGACAACTTTTCTCATTTCACTGAAGCAAACGTCAATCACTTTCTTTCTTTTTCTCACTGAAACCAAGTAGCGTCTTTGATATGTCAGCTCCGTATTTTCACGGTCAAAACGGAATAGTCCATTATTTATGAGGTATTGGCAGGGAATAACGCTCGTGCAGACTAACGAAGGAAGGGGCAAGCAGAATTATAATAGAGATTGAGATATATCAGGTTGTCAGGGAAGCTAAAAATGGCGGTATGCTCAGATTTGAACCACTGTGTATGCTGCGACTGACGTGCAAAATCTAGGGCATGCTTGTATGAACTCCAAAATTATTCCTAACAGTCGCTTATGTATACAAAATGCACGGAACATTTGCCTTAGACTGTTGCTTTTTTCACTAGGTTCCCAAATTTGAGGGACTTGCACTAAACACAATTCGCATAAATATCTACATATTTTTATGTAGAAGCCAAATTATTTACATTATTCGAACTATTGTCCTCAATTTGTTGCCATATTTATCACAACGTTTCGGCCGTTGTACTCTCCGGCTTTTTTCAGGTGGTTGGAATTTCGAAGTAAACCCTTTATTTCGCTCACTGGGGTAGACTGTTCTAGTTCCACGTGCCATGTTTGATGGATGTCAGTTATCAGTTATCTCCTGCTAATTTCCCTCAACGGCCGAAATGTTGTGATAAATATGGCGACAAAGATGAGGACAATAGTCCGAATAATGTAAATAATGTACATAATACCTCATCTCAGAAATATAGACAGACTAGAAGGCAAATGTTCTGTGTTTTAGTTTATTAAAATAAAAACTTGATATCGAATATGATGTAAAAACAACGTCGAGGGTAGATTGTTCTCGTTCTGCTAGCCACGTCTAGATATTATTTAGTACTATTCAGTTACTGCTTACTCCGTTTCCACTGAGTTCATGCACACACTACCCGGACCAGGGATTGAACTCATAATTACAATAGCACTAAATTCACGAACCAACGCTTTAATTCCCTAGGTTTAATAGCCTCCGTAGATTAGATAAAAAGGTTTATTTCGGAATTCCCTGTAGGCTATCCCGATCGACATGCACCTTGTGACTGCTGGAGAGTACAATGGCCGAAACAGTGTGATAACAACAATAACAAAGACGAGGACAATAGTCAGAATGTAAATATAGGATTTTAATTTTTTCGTGTTGTATAAGAGTAATTGATACTTACCTGTTTTGGGCTTCCAGGCGCACTGCTGCTACGCCCTCTAGTGGAAAACGAAGTACTCTCAACTAGAGTAAGTGCGTTTGACGGACGTCTTGTGTCGAGATGACCATGTTCTAATTGCATCTGTTCTATTTTTCGCCGAATGACCGCTATGACCTGGAAAGAAAACGATACTTCAGTTTACCAAAATCAGCAAGATGTCCAGATTGACCAGCTCTCAATTTGAAATTTAATTTCCGACCCTTTAATTGTCAAGATCTTCTACACTTCTTATGTGTCATATCCTCCAAGAACGTTTGCGATCATCACTCTCTATAACTTCCCCTATTTTGTTGCTCTAAGTAACTTTGGGCATTTTACTCTCCCCCTCTCTGTTCTCATTCTGCCTTCCATTCATTTAGACACGTTAAGCACGTTACTCGCTGTTTCCCGCCTGCTACTCTTTTCTTCACCATATCCTATGAGTGTCAAATTCTCCTAGCCCTCTTTCCTCATTATGTGTTCCATAAATTTTAACTCTTTCTGATTGTAAGTATAAGTTTCCTTGATGTTCTTATATATTTCATTTTTTATGCCCAGTGTCCTTCCAGGATGTGGGCGATCATGGTTCTCCACAATTTCCTATTTGTTGTTGCTTTGATTAACTTTTCATCCTTTTACCATCCCTGTTTGTCCTTGTTCTGTCATCCACTCATACGAGCTCCCTATTTGCTGTTTCTACCCGTTTCTCTTGTTTTCAGTTATTCCCTGTGAGTGTTAAATTCTCTAAGCTCTCCTTCCTCACTTTGTCCCCAAAATTTTAGCGTCTTCTAATTGTTAGTCTCAGTTTCTTTGTAGTTTTTATTCACTAGATTACTCAAATGAAACGAACACTAAAGTTTGTCGTCATGGGTAAGACGATAAACTACATCCAGCAGCATGGACTCGGATCAGGAGGTTTTGAGGAGCGTGGAACCACCTCTTAATTGCTGGTGTTCCCAGGTCCACCCTGACCCGGGGTGGTAGCACCTGTTAGGGTCCCAGCTATAGGCAAATAGTTAACCCCTAAACTGGGGTCAAAACACTATGAAAGTGTAAAAATAGGTTTTAATACTAATAATACATTTTTGGAAAAAAATTATTGGCAGCAATAGATTTTGGAAAAAAAAAATACTAGCAATACATTTTTAAGGAAAAAATTATTACCAGCAATAAAAATCTTGTCGGCATTAAATAATCCATTGAGGTTTATATGCCGTAAAACAAACCAAACCAAACCTAAAGTTTGCAACATAAGTAGTTCCTGACTTATTTTCGAGATGTAAACCCTGAGGATTGAACCCGTTGTGCTTGGGAATAGTTACGTTAGCTTGGTTTAGTAAGGTACAAGACGATGATATTGAGGACTTCGTGAAGGACGATCTAGTGAGTGACCTCCGAGACTAGCTACTTGATCATTGTACTACAGTCCAAAATCAAACACTCAATTGCTATATGATATCAGTCCTCCTCTCTAACAGTGAATTATGAACATTCTCCTAACAGATGAAGAAGAGACTTAACACTTCAGGGTCGATCCTGGTTCACGGCAAACGGCAACGAATGTAACCTTTCGTCGTGGTCAATCCGGGGTGGATCCTGGTTTAGTGATCTCTTCGATCCTGACCTGCCTTACCTCACGTTGTGATTGATTGATTTCATTATAAAGAGGCCAAGATCGATTCGTCGCAGGTATCTTTGTGTTGGGCTGAAGTCGAGTGAAGTTGTACAATAAAATTGGATAAAAAACAGCACTCGAAATATATATAAAAAATAATTACTATTTTTACATCAATACTGCGTACAATGGTTCGTTAGAAATTGTGTTAGGATACAGGTGTTTGTCAACCCAACCCGTTCCTAAATCGGACGCAACACTTGGGTAAGCTGGTAAGTTTTGTCTTGCAGGGTTAGCGAAATTTGTTTTACTGATTTGATAAGTTTGACTCAAGGCTGAAATCGGAGGTTCTTCTGTTCGGCAGGAATTGTGGAATCTCTCAGAGGCCTCCGCCGCTTCCCTTCTCAGCTCTCAACTTTCAACTCGCAACTTTAAACTGCAACTGCAAATCCCTGGATGGCTTTCGTGCATTCATTTTTATGGACTCTAACTAGAAACCGGTGTGGGGCAAGATGTAGGCTGGGTTTCGGTGAATTCCCTGATTTCCAACAAAAGTCTATTGTTTTTGGTCCTGAGAAATTAAATTAATTTATAATTTTGGGGAATTCTCCTCTCATGGGAGATGGGTGCAGGTATCGGTCTACGTGGCTACTTCTACTTTCTCTTATTACCATCTCCCACTATTGCTTTCCAGTGGGCGTGAGCAGCTCCTTCAACCTCCCTAATACTCTTCTACGCCTGTTACTTCCAGCATTCGGTTGAAGATTGCTAAAAAAAAAAAAAATGATTGTTTCAAATGCTATTAGCTCATAAGTGAATTGACACAACAATTTGTTTTCTCGCTTTTGACTGAAGAGACACTTTCTCAGGGAAATTTTTGCAACTCCCATTATGGTGACAATTCGTTCAGTCAAAGGTCACCATTCTGCAGGTGTTTAATTTATGGTTTTTTCATTCCGACATCCCGCAAAATTAATTCATTTAGTTTAACCCAATTCTTCTCATGTCAGATCCAGGCATTGTTTGCCGAAGGCTGTCAACACTTGACTTGTTCGCGCAAACTGAGCATTGTTTTTAGACGGTCATCTGGTCTATTGTATATCCGTCTGTCGTTCTTTATATTTTTTAACTCTTTTCATGCTAAGTTATTCATCATTATCTCTTTTCATTGATATTCCAAGTTGTTATTATTATTATTAATTACCATCAACCCAAATAGTGTTACACTTGAACAAGCAGAAATATGGTTCTACAGAAGGATGCTGAGAATACCACAGACTGAATAAGCAAGGACCGATGAAGTTATTCGGAAAATGGAAACACAAATGACGTCTATACTTAGAATCAGAAAGAAACAGTTGACATTTCTTGGACACATAATGGGGAAATGGGGCTTGGAGAATTTGACACTCACAGGACATATTGAGGGAAAGAAGGAAACGGCGAGTGACCTACCAAACGAGCTTGTATAAATTGATGGCAGAACAGTGAAGGGGAGGGAGAGATTAAAAAGACAAACATTGTTAAGAACCAGGTAGGATAGGAAGTTGTAGAGAGTGCGGGTTGTCCACATCCTGAAAGTACAAGGCACATAGAAGAAGAAGTTTGCTTCAAGGCCTCTAAGGGCGGTCGTTAAGTTCTGTGTCAACAGCATATTTTATTAATCCCTTTCTATTATTAGGTCACTGCCCACTGACTTTACCACTACTTCACAACTTCTCTTTGGTCATTTTCTGTACAGTTTATATCAGTGGTTCTCAACCTTTTTTTTGGTCATGTCTCACCTAAACATCTCTAAAATCCTGATGTCCCCCCCCACTGTGACATATAATTTTATTATTCAAAAATTGAACTATTCTCGTGGAGGAAGCCTGAAAGACGATTAACTTGATCTAAACAAGTTTTCAAAGAACATTGCATCCATGAAAGAGAAAAATAAAAGTATAAAAGGATAGTTGAAGTACCGAGGAAAAATTTCTAAATTTACCATGTGAATAGGAGTTCGCTTTTTAAATAGTAAGAATTATATGTCACGGGGTAGGGTATCAAGATTTTAGAGTTACTTAGGTAGGGCATGGCCAAAAATGATTGGGAACCCCTACCTTAACTAGTCCCCATAAGTACAATTTTTGTTTAGGGGATGAAAATAACAACTTTTTAAAAATTAAATACATCACTCGCAATTTACTGAGCGTAGCTTAGATATAGCACAGGGAAGAAAGTATAGAGCAGCCAGTGAAGATCGATCTCATTACTCAGTCGTTAAATGATTTAGCAAAACAAGCTTGACAACCATTAAACCACCTCAAAGTGCCTTAAGAAAATGCATTACTAATCTTGAGAAGCATTGTCAATTATTTTTACTGGAGTAATGTGTGATGTGATTGGTGAGTGTGACGCATGCGTGGAAAGTGGGGAAGAAGTTGTGGAAGAGGTGGAAAATGTAACAAGAGAAGCTGAAATGAGCCAAAGGATTTTTTGTTATTCTTATTTCACTTGGATGGATCAAATTGATAGTATTTTTTGTGCACAAGAACTTCCGCATTTCTTTCGTTATGTTCTGTTTGCGTACGGCTTTGTCGAGAAGGTAAGCGCGTTTATTTTTTTATTTCGATATGTAAACAGCAGATTGCTATGAAAATTAAAAAAACAGAGATTGTAGCTGCTTGCAAATGAAAACAGGCGTTATGGTTATTTTTCATATAATGCTGTGGTTTTTTTCTCAGAGAAGCGTAGTTTTGAGCAAAAATTCGGAATTGAAATTTTTTAAATTTTTGGAACACTCAAACAAATGTCGACATGCATGCACTAATATGGAAAACTCTTTTCTGACATTTCAAACAACAGGACTAAATGACTAAAAAATAAGACAAAAAATCGGAAAGTCAGCTGTTAGCGTTTTGAGAAAAAGTGAGGCAAATGGCTGGCAATTAAAACTTTAAAATTAATATACTTCTTCAAGACATGACCGATCATAACTCTCCAAAACTTCCTATCCCTTGTAGTTTTTCTACTTTTGCTAAGGCTCCTGCCCCGTTCTGACTGTAGTAAAAACAGAACCAGTGAATAAACTTATACCAAAGCTTTATTGCACTTCACTCTGACTACTTGTCTATTGACTGATAATATAGGGCGCTTTTTATACCTCCTAGATCTTAAAGGGAGGTAACTGATGATTTATTAGTATACTGACATTCATTTATACAAGCTTGTCACATAGAGGCCATTGAGCTACCTATCTGTTACCCTCAATATGCCTTGTGAAGGTTGTTTTCCAAACCCCCTTCTTAATTTATATGTCTAAGAAATTTCAGCTACCTCTTTCTGATTCTAAATGTTCTTTTGTTGCCATTAAAAAAAAAACAAAACTTTTCCGTTTATTGTTTGCTCTGCTTATAGAATTCTTAGCGTTCTTTTGTAGAACCCCATTTCTGTTCCTCTCAGTCTTCTCGTCTGTGAAGAGATTGTCTAGCATTCATTGGCTATGTTCTAATGGGGCAGGTCATTAAAAATGTATGCTTTTGCGTTGTGAACTCTTTAAAGTTGCCGAGAAAGATAAAATCGGGGAATTAGAAACTAAAATTCTACAAAACCCTCTTTCTCCCAAAGAAATGAGACACCTACCGTGTAGAGCAAGCCTATGTCGGAGATCACTTCGCCAGTATAGTGAGTTCGAACCTCGTTGGCTCTCCTACAAATGTATTTATGTCCTCGCCGACGAAGCTGAACTTCGTAAATATGTTTAATGAATAATATATTTACGCCATTCTCACTCGTGCTAGACGTTGGCGTTCGATTGCACATGTGACTAAAGTGAGGGCAAAGAAGTACGGCAAATGGGGGGGCGGGGGCGAATGAAAGAGCAAGAATTAGAGTAACAATGACAGGAAGTTGCAAAGAGCCTGCGCTTAGTTACCCTAAAACAAGGTGAGTCTTAATAATTGCGGATCGAAGACTTTCTCAATTTTCAATAAAAGTGTGTGTGTGTGTGTGGGGGTAGGAAAATGATATAAAGAGCCAAAAAGTATGAAATTAATAAACGTGGTGGTCTTTATAAGTTCTGTGGGTAGTCCCACCTTTTCTATTGGGCATCTTAGAGTAACTTCGTAGTGATGTATCAACTGCTTACCTCCAGATTATTCGAATCAACGTAGGTTTTTTTTTTTATTCATTTTCCCTATCTATTTACGTTAATCTGACAAGTCACAGACAGAGAAACATACAAAAAACACCACACTGTTCATTGTTATATTCGATTCAGTTTATTCTCGTCTGTATTTTTTTCTTTTTCTGCAACACTGAAGAGAACGAGAATTCATTCGGAAATTAAAGAAAAAAGTAATTGCCAAGCATCAAGACTAGAAAATATATATATAAAAAAATTTGCTTAATGCGAATTATCAATAAAATAAAAACAAGTCAAATGAAAAAGAGAAAAAATAAGTCACTGACGAAGAAAAGTTTTTTGGTATGAAAGATTATGAATGTGTTTACTGGGCATGCGCACTTTATGTTGCCTTTTATTTCAAATCTTTGTTCTATTAACAAAAAAGCGTTTCTGCATAAAAAAAGGAAATAAATTGGAAGAGTCTTCGGGAATACAAACTCATCGAGCGATACATATTGATGGCTGTAATAATGTATTTGTTTCTATTTTATTTATTTTAAATATGAATGTAACTTCTTTTTTTTTTTTTTTTTTGGTAAATCTCTATGACCGACCGAGCGGACACGCTGTAGTAAACATTGTGCAGAGAGACTGAATAAAATACAAAAGGTGAACTCGGTTCGAAGGATATTTATATAAGTTCATTTCTACATTTACATAAGACAAAATGTTTAGAGTTGTCTTTGCTAGATATATCAGTATGTTCATAGCCAAATGATGAGAAAACCATATTTTACACAGCAAATCTTTTTCAACATAATATAATTCCTTGTCAATGCATTTAATTAAATGATGAATATTAATTACAGATCGAACATTTTCATTATTCGGACTATTGTCCTCATCTTTGTCGCCATATTTATTACAACGTTTCGGTCGTTGTACGCTCCGGCTTTCTTCAGGTGGTTGGAATGCCTTTATTTAGCTCACTGAGGTAGACTGTTCTAGTTCCACGTGTCATGTTTAATGGATGTCAGTTATTAGTTATCTCCTGTTAATTCCCCTCTCCAAGTTCTCCACTGCTTTAACTGGGTATTGAACTCACACTCTTTGGGTCCTGTTACTGGACCTAACCAACGCCTTTATCTACTGTGCCATCACGGATCGAACATCATACAATCATCGTTTAAGATAATATTTCAGTTAATAACTGTCAGGCTATGAATTTATTGATCCTTCCTCATGTCTGTATTTAAAAAAAAAAATTCACCCCCAAACAAGGCAGGGACGCCGGGAGTTACAGAGAATGAAAGAGGAGACCGAGTGTAGGGAGGACTGAAGAAAGCACAAAAGATGAATGGGATTAAAGAGGACAGAAGATGGCGATTGACGTTGCATTTACATTTTTGAAGATTGTAGTTATCAAGGAAGTAAGGAAACGGAAGGGATTTCCACAGGCGGGAAGTGCGAGAAAAGAAATTGTCGGAGTAGAAGTGGTTGGTGCATTTAGCTATTTTAACAGTAAAAGTATCCTAGATGCAAGCTTAAATTAAGGTAGTCTGGGCCCCAGAGCAGTTGTCATGAAAATATTTATAGAAAAGGAGGAGGGGAAACCACGTTTCGTCGGTGAGAAAGTGACTGAAGTTGAGATGCCTGGTCGGGACTGATTAGATTGCAAGTCCTTCTCTGGATTTTGTCAAGAATTTCAAGATGTACGGAAGAAGAACCAGACCGGGTGCGGCAACAGTATTCAATGCACGGATGAATGATAGATTTGTAAATGTGCAAGATGGAGTCTGACAAGAAAAAATTTCTGGCACCACACAGTGACCCAAATTTCCTTTCAGTAGATGCAGCTATTGATTTGATGTAGTCGATCCACTTCAAGTCAGTAGAAAAGGTGAGGCCAAGAAGGCGCAGTGTGTTGCTCTCCTGGGGTTTAGCATCAGCCATGCTAATGGCAGGCAGAAAAGGTTCTCTATGGTGATTAAATGAAAGCAGCTTTGTTTTGGAGGTGTTAAAATTTACAAGTCATTACCTGTCCCAGTTAACCACTGATTGAAGATCATTTTTAAGAGCAACTGGCAGGTTTACCTTGTCAGCTATTGTGACAGGAGTAAATGGTAGTGTCATCTGCATAAATGCCTACTTGAGAATTGGTAACATCGAGATCATTGATGAAGATCAGAAAGTGCGTAGGACCCAGGATAGAGCCTTAATTCAATAATAAATATTAATCACAGTATATAAATTCTTGGTCAAGATTTTTTTTATGTGTAACTGTTCACAACTAAGAAGGTTTTAAGCTAAAGATTATATTTATGCAAGAGAATTTCCCCTTGTAATTACGTAAAGTTGACAATATCCCACTAAACCAAAATAGATTTCAAAGACACCGAATAAATGGAATGACCTAAACCTTTTCCAGAGATTAATTCATTAAAAAATATGGTCCGTCATAGTCATATAAGAATGGAAAACAATATTCAAGCAACGATGATCACTGGGAAGCAATAAAAATTGCTGTAGGTAAAGTGGAAATAGTAGAAAAGGTCAACAAAATCAATGACCGAAAGACTGAAGAGTATAGAATATCAAAGTGCCTATATTAATATGTAAAATAAGAATGTTTTATGAAGGTATATTGGATATTATCAAGTATGTGTTTCTGTAACTGATATTATTCAGATTTATTTATGAATAAATAGTTATTCTACTTTACATGACAAAACATGATATCTATCATCAAATTATCAATATTTTTAATAAAGCTAGATATTAATAAGCTGAGAGTTACATGATATATTGCTTATATATATATATATATATATATATATATATATATATATATATAGAAAAAAGTTTCAAATTAAAAAATTATATATTATAATGTTTTTATTTATGAAAGTATTTATTTATTTATATATATATTTGATATTTCAAATTGTCCTCAATTTTTCATCAGAAATAACTGTTTGTTTACAAATAAATTAAAATTACTGTTTGTTGGCAAGTAGCGTCCTTCGAGAGACGCGGACGTCACGTGATATGGAACGTCACTGTTCAGATATTCCTAACTTAAATCTAACTGTCATAAATATTTTAAAAAATATTTTTTTACTATATCTAAAGAAATTGCTTAGCTATTGAAATATTTATAAAACATTTAAAACACCTAAGTCCCTATTCAACCCCTAATTTATGTGTATTTAATTTTAAAATCCAATATGTTTTTTTTTTCTGCGTGTGAATGTGGAAGTAAATCGAATCTATTAATAAACATTTGCAGTTTTTTTCTAATGTGTGTCCTGATTGATTGTAGTGTTTAGCTATGGGGAATAAGGGTTGTTTTGACGTATTGTTTGTTTATGGTTATTAAAACGAAATCTAAAATTGTTTCCAGACTCACCAATATATCCACTATTAGGACATAAGTTGCAGAATAAATAATAGATTACGTTATGGGTATCGCAGGTGAGGTTAGGTGGCTGTATCCTGATATTGGTGTTGGGTACGTAAAATGTATTAGCTATTACTAAATGTTTGCAAACTAAGCAACGAGGTTTGTTACATTTGTAATTTCCTGTTTAGTTTCTATTGTTTAGATATTTTGGTAGAGGTGAGGATAGCTGATAAGTTGGGTGATTGTTTTACTGACAGTTAGATTTAAGTTAGGAATATCTGAACAGTGACGTTCCATATCACGTGACGTCCGCGTCTCTCGAAGGACGCTACTTGCCAACAAACAGTAATTTTAATTTATTTGTAACAAACAGTTATTTCTGATGAAAAATTGAGGACAATTTGAAATATCAAATATATATATAAATAAATAAATACTTTCATAAAATAAAACATTATAATTTTTTAATTTGAAACTTTTTTCTATATATACGGAAAGTATACATTATTATATATATATATATATATATATATATATATATTTATATATCCATAAAATTTCATCAATACATCAATTATTTAATGCCATTTTTTGTGGAAATAGTCACATGCCTAACAACATCTAACATAAGGGAGACACATATGTACACATAGGATCTCCCCTCGTTTAGATTAATAACGGAACAAAATTTACCTAGAAATTGACCAGTTCTAGCAGTGCTCAGTGCCTAAGCCTTAGAGCAACATTAAAAACAAAACGTTTATCCTAAAAAGATACATAAATTTGAGGGAGGTAGCCTCCGAAATTGGAACGGGAGATAAATGACTTCGATAAAAGTAATCGTCACATATTTCAATAATTTCCGTTAACAGAAAACACACATGAATCTATTGTCAGAGTCAAGGGAAAATTTTGCATAAAAGTAGCAAAAGTGAAAGAATTCTTTATGCAATGAAAGAAATATATCTCAATTACTGGCTGTAATTGATAAAATCGGCCTTGTAGGACTTTATAAAACCATACATCCTGACCATAATAGACAAACATCTGTCAGCATTGTAGATATCAACAGGGAGAATCTTGTCCTTTACTAATTGGAAATTTTAGCTCAATAGCCTTGGTCTTTTTTAAGCCGTTGTGCATATATTTCTTTTTGTCATCGATTGGCTTTGAAGAGCGATGAGCAGGTAGATATTTTTTATTTCTTTTTTGCTGTTTTACTTTTTTCGATCCACCACTTTATGGTGATGATTTTTTTTGTCATATCCTTTCTTCCCTTTGTTTTAAATATTTTTGTATGCATCTATGTATACGTTATATATGGGATGTTGAAAAAATGTTCGGTTCGATATATATATATATATATATATATATATATAATGACATTTTACACGTATGCACAGAAAGGCGGGCGCACTCACAAACACACTATGAAAGGAAAAAAAAATTAAACATGCACTAGTGAAAAGTCTATATATAAAAACGAGAAATATAAACAGTCAATTGCTGAGCTCCCTGGCTAGTGGACAGTGATTGCTGGAGAGTCCGTCTGCGAAACTCTGGATGCTGAAGGTAACACCAGTCAGCTAAGTGACAAACTTTATATTTGTATTCATTCTCTCATATATATATATATATATATATATATATATATATATATATATATATATATATATATATATATATATATATATATATATAATTACGAGTCCATTGCAAACAGTTTTTTCCTAAACGACTGTGATTGTGCTATACTTTGCCTTAGCATCAAAGTCTCCCAGTTCATCTCTTCATCTTCTATTTAGTCATCTCCTCCTATTCGGTTCGTTACTTATTGATCATTAATCGAATAACCTTTCGCTCCATCTTATATCTTTTCCTTTTGCTGTTCGCTGCATTTTTGTAATTTAATCATTTTTATATTTGATTCCTGTTGGCCTTTTTCTGCCTTTTACTCATTCCTAACAATGCTCTTTTCATTGATCTTTACCCAATTCTGAGCTTTTCAACTGAATTTTTTTAATTATCGTGTTTCACGCCCGTACGCCAAAGCTTTCATTATATGAAATCATTATACACCTTTAAAAATTTATTGGTAAGATGCTTTTCATTATGCCTTTACTTCTTATTATTTCATATATTTCTGTGTGTAGGTCACGATACAAACGGTTGGCTGTAGAGAAGATACGTAATAGCAGCAGCTGACGGGAGTTTTTATCAGGCCGTGTTTTCAAAAAAAAATAAAACTCTCCATTCTCTTTTTTCCTTTGTTAATGAGTGCGGCCACTGAACCCTAACGGGACTTTTCTTCTTACAAAAATGGAGACATTCAGACTGGGATTCTGTTGCTAAGAAAACCCGTACTCTTTTCCAAGGCCATATTTTTCTTTATCCTATTTTATAGAGCAAATATTTCATAAAATTTAAAAATTTCGTGTATTTTTCTTTCTTTTCCGTTTTTTTTTCTGTATCGGTTTGTTGAAAATATTTTGGTTGGTATAGCTATCTCTTTAGTAGTTGTACATGACACTTCATATACAAAAGGGTGTTGAAATCTTCTAGGTTAGACAAAGAAGGGTTTTCCCATTCAATTCTTACACTTAATCATTTGGTTTATGTTAGTCGATCAGATAGAACTTTTCAATGCTCTCTCTCATATAATTCAATTCCAAAAATCAAACTTTTGTCAAAAATGGTATGATTATGTATATAAGATTTTCTTGGGATGGAATATGCAATTTTACTGCCTGACGATACCTAATTGGTAGAAACCACGGTAGCAGAAAGTTTGATTTACTAAATATTTGATGTCTTATCTCTCTCTCTCTCTCTCTCTCTCTATATATATATATATATATATATATATATATATATATATATTCTATTAAAGTTTCATGTTTTATATAAAACATGAAACTTTAATAAAATTTTAAAATACGAGGCTCAGTCAAAAATTTCCGCACTCATAACACACATGTTCAGGCGAAGTGCGGATAATTTTTGACTTAACCTCGTATTAAAAGAAAAAATCAATTTAAATATTCTTGAGGCCATCAAAGTCTGCGTCAACTAATCCTGAGGGAAAAGCTCAAATTAAAAAAAAAACCTATTCTTTTTATTGACTTTTTTTTTCTCAGTCATTTCATCGTTCCAGTTGGTTTACTTTGTAAATTAAATTATATTTCTTACTGGGAGGAATTGTGTTCATTTTCTTCATAATCAAATGAACTTGAAGGTGTCTGCAACTGTTGGCTATACCTTGTATTTTACCATTCTACTTCGAGGCGAATGCGCCATAAAAATGAAATGAATTTGACAAGAGACAAATTCCAATAGACAATGAAAGAACTTTATTAATTGAATTCCCCTCAGGATCTGATTGCAGACTTTCACGGTTTTGAGGACATTTAAACTGATTATTTTTTCATATTTTCAAAATAATAATATTATTAATCTCATATTTATATGTTTTTTTTGCGAAATATTTTCCTATTTTTATTTTTTAATTTTACAAAGTAGATTAAGTTTAATGAAAGATTTGAAATCCTGATTTTGCCTGTTGCGATTGGCTATTCTGTGAATGGTCAGTTTTTTAATATCTGTTTGTGCGTAGGTCTGTCTGTCTGTCAGCTTTTTTCTCCTATGTTCGTTCTTAAATCTACCCGCTTCTTTTTCCCTTTACAACAAACTTTCATTTTCTCTCGTTTTGCCTCCATGTCGATCTTTT
The DNA here is from genome assembly GCA_903632075.3 of Acanthosepion pharaonis. Lineage (NCBI taxonomy): Eukaryota > Metazoa > Mollusca > Cephalopoda > Sepiida > Sepiidae > Acanthosepion > Acanthosepion pharaonis. Next base: position 1,687,556 of record CAHIKZ030003848.1, on the reverse strand, counting down.
TCGCTGTTTCTTCTCTTTATTTTTATTTTTTATTTTTTGTCGTTTCCGTTTTCCTCTTTCTTTTTTTTTTCGTTTAATTAATTCTCCGCCTTTTGCGAACAAAACATATTTCTGTGACTTTTACTTTATCCGGTGAATTACTTTTGTTTGGCTATTCACTAATATTTTCCCGCCCACACGTGAGCGCGCATCCATGATCTGACAAACGTTATTCCCGTGAATAGGTACACGCACACATACACATTGCTTATCTATAGCACTCACTAACTTCACACTTACTCATATGGCTATACGCACTCACAAAGATGTTTATTTCTCTCTCTCTCCGTCTCCATTTTCCCTTTTCATCCCTCTGTCTGCATCTCTCTCTCTCTCTCTCTCTCTCTCTCCTCATAAAAATGCTTTGTTTACGTTCGGATAGGAAACTTAATAGAGATGTACATTTCGAGAATCGAAAAAAAATCTGTATTTGAAAGCTCTATTCGAGCCTTGCTTGGCCACCAGGCATTACGGTGTCGAGAGGTCAAAACACATCAGATCTAATGGCGGTTTACTCTAGGGGAATGTAGGATCGAATCCTGCCGGAGAGCGTATATTTTTATAATAAGATTTCATGAATATTCAGGCCAGTAGTCGAAAAGAAATAATTATTATGCTGTTTAAGAAACAAACGGAACATTTACTCAAATATGGGTATTCACTAAAAATAAGGTTTAAGTAATAACATATATATCATGATTGGTTTGATAAATAAGCTCTTCAGTCTTATAAAAACAAGTTTAACACCAGGCAGCATAATGAAACTGATGTGAAAATGAGATAAATTTATTTCACTTCAAAAGGTTGATTTATAAATACTGCATTTTCCGTATGCTAAGATGCTACAAGTAGTAAGACGCGCCCTATAATTAGCTACGTATTTCGGGGAAGACATTTGAGTATTTAATAGCTTATCGTACTAACTTTAATAACCTATCAGTTTGCCAACACGATTGGTTTGTTTCAATAGTACACAAAGCGCGGTAATCAGGCTGGTATTCTTTGTGTACATCTGAAACGTAACTGCCAGCTTGTATTACGGGATATACTCACAGGACGCAATCTATTTGACGAGTTTGACTGGTTGGCAGAGCCAGAATAAAGAGGGACAGTAAAAGGGTCAGAAGTTACTTGGAACAACAAAAGACAGGATCGCTCATATCGTCAAGGACATGGCATATAAGATTATTTTGAGAATCAGCACTAACATTAATTATCATAATTATTTTAGATGCGTATATAAGATTACAGCGATATTTTTTTTACCTCTCTATAATACCTTATCTCAAAACAAATGAAAAAAAAAAAAGAATACTGCTGGTTCGATAACTTTTAGTGTAACAACAACAAACTAAAACAAATATGGGTCAAGTGTAGTTGTGTTTTAGTTATTAGACCTAAGCATAAACAAGTTTAAACTCTTGTACTAATCTATATGTTATAACAAAACTGATTCTCTGTCCGTTACACAATGTTCGTGTGATTTTTGCATACGTGTATGCATTTTATATGAATACGTCTGTGTTGAGCGTGAGAGACTTACACTTGCTTGTGCTGTTTAATGTATATATAACACACGAACACACACACACAATTTGACCATGTCTGTAACAAGGCATTGCAATGATACATACCCTGTCCACTCAGTCTGGACAACAACTAACCTGAGTTGAACAATAAAATCGTAAAGTTGGAGAAAAGAAATTAAATTTAAATTTTTTTTCTTTAAATATTGTATAAACACTTTTAGATTTGTCATTGAATTAAAATATATATGCACACACGCAAACATACATAGACTCAGGTTGAATGAAATTGAAATTAATATCTGTCTCATGAGGAATCACTTCATTTTTTGGCTTGGCAACAATCTTTGGGTAACAGGAAAAAAGTATAAGTTGACATATATATATATATATATATATATATATATATATTGATTTATAGTCATTTTATGTCTCCTGTGTTTAAACAGAATATATTTTGTAATAAGTGCAGTATCTTAAATAGACAAACAATTTAAATTTGACCGTCAGTTCTTGCATAAAAATGAAGAAACTCGAGTACTGGTCAAAATCGTAATTTGGTTGTGAAACGAGAATAGTGGATTGAAATTGTTATGTCTCTCAGAAACCACTTACCTCTTCATTCAGGAAACAGAATAATACTGACACAAAGAAACCCTGCAAAGAAATAAAACAAACATTTTATACTCGCATATTCTATTAACAATGAAATTTATGACAATAATTTTTATTCATACGATTTTGACTCGTGAAATATCCAAGGGTGTTGATAATTAAGGTTATCCATTATCTCATGTCTTCTTTCATTCTCACCTCTATCCTTCCCAATCCCCATTACTCGCCCACTGTCTTAGATGAATGGTATACGAAATTAGATTAGTTTCATATGTGGAAAAGGAATACAAAAATATGTTCTGTTGAATTTCTTTTTTTTTTACTCTCTCCATAAACAATTTTAATATATCGGATTTTTTTTAATGCTTTTCCATTCCTACAAACATTTTCCATTCCTTTAAACATTTTCACTCATTGTCACTTGATATGCAGCAAACAAGTCCGTCTTTCTTTCATCTCCATCCTCCCACTCTATCTCTATATATGTTTTTTTTTCCTACCTGTTTTCGTTTTCTCCAGTTTTACTCCTTCACACTCTTTCTTTCTTCCTGTCTTTCCAAGACCTTTCTCTTATTATCTAGGTTCTCAGCCGGAACGCGTAACTAATTACAGCTGAAAAGCGACGTTTGATCGCGTAGATATTATTACACTATGATCCGGCGTAGAAAAATATAACAGTCGTATATACAAACAACAATAATAATCTTATTATAATTCTGCTTGTCGCTCCCTTTGTTAGCGCGCACGTTACGTCCTGCCAATACCTCATAAATAATGGACTATTCCGTTTTGATCGCGAGGAAAGACGGAAAAGACCTATCAGGAACACTACTTGGTTTCAGTGAGAAAATGAAAGAAATATAGGAAGATAGAAGAAATAACACTTTCATGTGTTTTAACGTTTGTTTCAGTGAAATGGAAAGTCAATATCAAATATTTTCATTTGTACCCACTTACTACCTTAAATAACATCCAACTGTCATATTTATGGTCGTTGTTGCAATATTTTGTTAAGCTTAAATATTTAACGATGGGCTAGAGGAATTTCTATGGATATTTTATTGTCGAAGAACTCGCCATGAGCTTATTCAATCATTAACTTAATTAAAATAGGAAAACCGTAAAATTTTCACTGGTATTTCTCGTAGTAGTAGTAGTAATAATAATAATGGTATTGTTCTTTTATATTAAGAATTCATAGGCTGACAATTCTATATATTACATCATTGGTCTGCTTTTAAATAATCCGAAGGCATTTTACATTTTTTTCACTGTTTTTTTTCCTTGTTTATTATTAATAGTTGAATGAAGACAATTCTCACTACTCCTGTGATGTCATTACCTGCCACTTCTGTTCGGCTGAGGGCCAAGTATTTAAATGGTGAGCAGATGAATGACGTCAGAAGTAAGTTCATTTGGTGAGTAATGTAAAAGTTAGTGTAAATGACCTATACTGAAAGTACAAATTAAAGGGCTAGTATGGTACAAATACATGCACGAGTAACAAGTGGTGTCCCGTTCACTTTGAGAATGCTTTATTATCAATCCATTCCAAATTTAGCGGCGAAAAGAACAAACGGTCGAATTTCCAATATTTATCTACGAATATTTGCACTATGCACCCATGATTTGTTTTCTTCTGTAGAAGACACTATTGATTTGTACTTACTTTCATATCAATCATACTTATTATAAAACCCAGGTTGTGTGTGTGTGTGCGCGCGCGCCTGTACGTTTATATATTGGATCGGATTTCCTACATTTTTCAACCGATTTCAACAAAACTTCACTGGACTACATAAAATTACCTCGCGGTGGTTCTGACAGCGCCAAAAATTGGAAAAACAATTGTTTTCCCACGAAATCAATTTGAAAACACAATTAAGAGGCATCGCTTTCGCGGAATGAAAGGGGAACAACTCATATCGAGTTATACTTATTATAAAACCAAGGTTGTTTGTGTGTGTGTGTTCGTTTATATATAGGATCGGATTACCTACATTTTTCAACCGATTTCAACAAAACTTCACTGTTTTTTGGCAGGTAGTGTTTCTTATTGTCGTGCACACTTTTTTCTTTATTTTTACATTCAGAATGCTTTAAAAATTCAATTTACAAGACAATTGTTTATAATAAAATTCTATTCAATCGGTAGGCTCATAACGATTGAAAACAATGTTTTGTTTGAGTTTGGATTTGACCAATTCGTAAAAAAAAAAAAAAAACTAATTAAGACATGTGTGTCCGTCAACCTTAAACAATAATCTTTGTCAATTTTATTTTTCAGTCTTTATGATGGTCGATACTTGATCTATCTCTTACTGTTACATCCCCGGGCAACGCCGGGCTCTACTGCTAGTAGTAAGTAAAATAGATGCATTTTTTCGGAAATAATTTTGCGATTGCGTTGTAATTATAAAATATAAAAAATTTGTGTTATTCACAAATGCATAACACTATATATATAATATGTGCGCGTGTATAACACTATATTTACAGGGAGAGTGACAAACATTGCATTTTATATATGTAGACTTTTTGGAGATTATATCAGTCATATATTATATAATAAAAAGCCGCATTCAATTTTAAAAAAAATAATTCTTCTTAACTTTGTTCCTTTTCATATTTAATATTGTTTCGGTTATCCCATTCTCTGACCTCCTTCAGGTGACTGTATCCGGTCTAGAGTAATTTTACTGATTTTCTTTTTCTGGCACGTGTCTTCGGACGTATGGCCTCCTCTTTGTTGTTATCACAATGTTTCGACTCTTGTGCCCTCCGGCCATCTTCAGGTGTCTACTGATTCGAGTAACCTTCAGGGAATTACTAACCCAAACATTTATTTAATCTACGGGATTAGATTGTTCTAGTCCCGCTCTCCATGTTTAGTGATATATCGCCCTGTTCATTATTTCGTCCTGCTCAGTTATTGCAGTTTCTACCACTGAATTATGGAAAACTCTCCCCAGTCGCCCCCAAGAACAATCATGTCTGTAGTTCACAACTGGATGGATGGGTTCTCCTGTTGAGAACTACGAGTGAGGGTTCAGTAAATTATTTTAATGAATAACCTGCAGAAGTGAATTATTTAAAGTGGTCAATTGGCCGTGTCCTGCAGTGCTTGCTCTCTCCATTACAGCACCATATCCAGTACTGGCGCACCGTTTGCCACATATCAGATGATGCTACAATGAATTTGAAAGACTTTATGAATGAATTTTTAGTTTCCTAGATATGTTAGCCGTTGACTCCTATAAGAAGTTCATCGACATTTTTCAGAACTCTTCAGAGTTTCCTTCTCATAGACTGGTTGCCAACCAAGACTATAGGATCAAGTCTGTCTTGTTATGGATAAAATAGAGATTGGGGCCTATATTTTAAGTTGGAAAAAATCCATATATATTTTAAAGAGAGAAAAAGTCGCAAACGTTTTTGATTATAATGTGGATTTTTTTTGTGTTATTCACAATGTGGATTTTATACTTCATTCTATATATTTTGCTACATGCGTTTCGAGTCTTGTGACCTTCATCAGGCGAAGAATGGTTATTTCCACATATTATTTAAAGGAATTAATTTTTTCTGTTAAGTCTTTTAACCTTTGATTTTTATGTGTAGTAGTAGTCATTTGCGGCTTTTTCTCTCTTTAAAATCTTCACTTTTCTCTCGTTTGAACAACTATAACCTTTCCCTTATATATATATATATATATATATATATATATATATATATGGCAAGACACTATCAACTTACTTGAAAGGATATTAAAATGGCCGAGATTATGTTATAAATATACTCAGTTTCCTGACCTTCTTCTGGGCGTAGGGGCATAATGAAATAATGAAGCCCCAGTAGGGGAATGAGAATCAGTGTAGCCCGGACACCACGGCTGAAAAATAAGTAAATATGAAAACTCTATGAATAATTAGAATAGAAACAAGTATAGATTAATGCTTACGTTAGAAAATTAACAGGAAATGTTTGCAATAAATAAAAAAAAAAATAAATAAAAATAAAAAAAAATAATCTACAGCGAGCAATCAGGGGGTTATATTCACGAAGAGTAGTAAGACATTTTACATACACTTATACATGCTCCTGTCTAGACAGAGGGAACCGCTTATAGTGATCATTTTGGGGATATACTCTTTTAAATAATAATAACCTTTTATAATAATGTGTTATTTTAATACATTTATGTCTATGTAGAGAGGATCGCTTATTATGATCACTTTGGGATAGGGTCGTTTAGATATAACGTTATATAAGCAAGTGTAAATGGATATAAATCCGACAGAATGAAGAAATTTTGAAAAAACAAACAAAAATCCTTAAATGTAGTTAAATGAAAGAAATGTCGACGTCTGACGTTTCGGTTTATTAAACCTTTTTCAAGACAATATTCATCAAAATACAATTCAGTTCAATATGACAAATACGATGGACATAAAAACACAAGTCTTATTCCGAACAGATAACTGAAAATTTTTAATAAACCGAAACGTCAGACGTCGACATTTCTTTCATTTAACTACATTTAAGGATTTTTGTTTGTTTTTTCAAAATTTCTTCATATAACGTTATAATAACGTATTATTTTATATTGAAAGGAAGCCGCTTTTTCTCATCTATTTCGCTTTTTTAAAATGAGCGACTAGTAGATTAAGAAAATGACATTAAATTTGTACAATTTACATTTAAGTTCACCGATTCATAATCCTCTATAAAGTCACTGTTATAAACAATTTTACATTATCAAAATACCTGAAACTTTCATTTATGTTAAGCGAATGATTTTTAAATTCATTTTAAATAAATATTTTATCGACGATCGATATTAATAACAATAACAGTTTACTAAAAATATTCATAATTATAATAACCGGCTTCTTCTGTAACGATAAGAAAGAAATATTACCTCGTCTGTTGATAATGGTCTGTGTTGCCATCCCGTAATTTAGAAATGAGAATCCGTAGAATATTTGCACCCAAAGCGAGGCTGACCTGGAAGAAATGAATATGATTGAGACCAGAAGACAATAATCTCAAGAAAACTATTCTGAAAGTACGAAGTTAAATGTATTTCACAAATTAATGTTTTTCTTTCCTTTTCTTTACTAAGAAATTCCGTTTGGTTCCCTGAAGACAATTACAAGAAACGAGGCAACGAAACATGGCTGAATACGAATAAAATATTGGCGTTTATCTTGGAATTAACAAGAATGAAGATCATCGTGATGGTCATTATCAAGAGTGAAAATTATTATAGCCTAGAGGTTATAAATAATTACTGTTCAAATGTCAGACATTTATGATAAAAATAGTAATTACATTTGACTGATACGTCGATGTTCTACAAGAGTCAGGTTGGAGAAATACCGAAGCATGTTAGTGAGCCGGCCTTCAATTTCATGAATGGTTGCAAGGGATATATATATATATATATGTGAGGAAATTTGGTTTCACTGGTTGTTTAAAGTGTAGCTCTTATTAAACCACACTTAAAATTTGCCACTGGATAGTGAAAAGAGGATATTACAGTTTTTATTATATAAAAAAACTTTATTTAATGACTTAGATTTTAGCAAAGGATACATCCTGTGAATAATAACAGCCATATATATCTAGGTGTATAAATAAATAGCAAAGTGGATACTGAGGTCGAAACCGAGTGATGACAGTTTATTTTATGCTTAATCAGCATATATAAATAACCGACCCGCCACACAATACACATGGCCTGAAGATTGCATTCAAGCATGAAACCGACCATCGGCACCGGTTTTGGCCTTAGTGTCCACTTTTATATCTACATATGCTCTGTCCCTGATATTGAGTGCTTTTACCTATAAATACAGCATACCTTAAAACTATATTTCTATTTCTCATATATATATATATATATATATATATATATATATATATATATATATATATTATAAATTAACTGATTTAAAATATGGTCAGTTAATTTATAATATTTATGCTCTGTAAATTTACATTGAGCACTATTTTGTAAAAATAAAATATCTATAAGAACACCGGATTATATATCTTACTGTTCTTTCTGTATATATATATATATATATATATATATATATATTTGAGAGAGACTAAAGTCAGCAGTATTTCATATTGAACGGAATCTCCAGGCCATGTGTGGTGGGACGAATATATATGCTGGACAATGGTGCATTATGGGTAGCAAGATCATGTATTTCCGGTTTACTGTATTATCCCAACGGTTATTAGATTGGCGGCTATAGTTATATTCTAAAGGCTATTGTATAGTGTTGTTTGTAAATTTTTAACCCATTATTTATTATTGATTACTATAGGGTGTTTGTATTTATTCATTATTTGTTGTTGATTATTATCATTAAATTTACTCAGTTGTCGTTACACGTATTTTGTTAATTTTACTTACTGTTTTATTGTTTTATTTCTTTGGGGTGTTTATTTTTTTTTTTTAGTGAGTTTAAAGTATTGCCTTTGTTTAAAGTATGTCACATCTGTGTTGTATACAGTGCATATATTTTCATTTTTCTTTTTTAAAATAACGTCGTACACATTTGTTTTCGTGCTTGAGAGAAGTTATGATCGTTTATTTAGTAATGTATGTTGGTCTAGGATGGTGATTACAGCTATTTTCTCTCCCAGACAAAGTTTACGGCTTTGGAATTTATTGCTGTAGGTTGATGCCGTTTTCCTTATTTCTCGTATTTATAATGTATTTTGGTTTTTGTTAGAAGTTATCATAAAAGGAAATCACCATAACTTAAATTTATTTGATTTTCTCGACAGCTTTGCCGTGCCAGAAAATCTTTCTCGTCAAAATCCATCTAGCAGATTTATAAGTCTATCCTTCGCCCGTGCATCGAATACTGTTGTCATATCTGGTCTGATGCTCCTGTTGTATATCGCGAGATTCTTTACAAAAATTCAAAGAAGGATCTCTAATGTAATCGATCCTAAACTGACATCTCGATCTGAATCACTTTATCACCTTTGTGACTTGGCTTCCTTTTGTCTTTTACACCAATATTTTCAAAGCAAATGTTCTGATGAACTAAACAACGACCGCCCACCCCCAACGACCGTATCCCAACTACAAGAATTTAAGCGTGCTACTAGATTAGAAACTACGTCTTACTGGTTCACTGTTGAACTAACTCGATGCAACTGACACTTCTATTCTAACAGTTTCTTTTCTCGCACTTCTCACTTGTGGAACTAAAAAAACTTGCTTCCGACTTGCTTCCGTCACCTACAATCTTGAATGTAATCTCAATCGTCATATTCTGTCTTCCTGAACCTTGTTCCTTTATTGTCCTTTTTTCATTAAAGTATTCTCGTTTTCTTTCACTCCCTGTACCCCGCCCCGCAACCTAGTGTTATTATTGCCTTGTTTGGGGTGAAATGATTAAAAAATGTATTGGTTTAGAGCTGCAGCCAATGAAATGCTAAGGAAGGTGTTCGCATTAATCACCTCAATTTGGGACTGGCGTTGCTTGGTTAGCTTTGATCAAAAGATATCTGAGGATTACGTCTCAATTTTTATGACGTCACTGATCTGGGGTTGTTTAGTCCTACAAGTTTTTTTCAGCTGTTGATTCGATGTAGGCGTTCACCTTCAAGTCAGTTGAAAACGTGAGGCAAAGAAGGCACAGTGTGTTGCTCTCCATGAGTCTAGCATCGACCATACAAGAAAATTTCTCTATTTTGCTTAAATGAGAGCAATTTCGATTTGGAGGCATTCAAATTTACGAGCCAGTTCCTGTCCCAGTTAACCACTGATTGGAAGTTTTTTTCAAGAGCAGTTGACTTTGTCAACTTTGATGGATTTGCTATTGAGACAGGAGTAAATGGTAGTGTCATCAGCATAAATGCCTACTTGGGAACTGATGATATCAAGAGGATCATTGATGAAAATCATAAACAGCGTAGAGCTCGGGATAGATCTTTGGGGGACACCCGTGTTCGTGTGAAAGGATCTGGAAGCGAGCCCGTTCAAAACGAACTTCATTTCACAATTTGATAGGAGCGATTGGTTTAAATCAAACACAAATCAAGTAATACCGTAGCCCTGGAGCTTACGTAGAAGACCAGCGTGCCAAACACCGTCGAGATATCTTGAGTCCCATTATCAAGAGCTACATATTCAGTGATGGCCGTTAGCACATCAGCGGTAGATCTGGTAAAATGGAAGCCATATTGTTTGTCAGAGTAGGTCGTGTGAGGTAAGATGCTTAACCACTTCAGCATTCATTAAAGCCTCGAAGACTTTTCGAAAACCGGTAGGAGATTAATAGGGCGATAGAGAGTTCAGAAGGTTCTCCAGGGTTCTTAAAAACAGGAACTACAGAGAAGGACTTCCAACAAGCTGGGAGGCAATATTTGGAGAGAACTGGAGCCAGTTCGGGGGCACATTTCTTTAGGACGACGGCTGGGATCCCATCACATTCGCTTGTCTTACGGGAGTCTTATTTAGAAATAATGTCTGACACCTGTGACGGGGTTATGCACATATCACTCAGTAGATCCTCTGTTCTAGGAGGGGGGTACTCTAAATGATTCAAGTGTTGAGTTGGAAAAGAATTTCAGAGCAAAGCATTCAACATTATCTGCTGTAAATATCAAGACTTCGAACTGATTGAAAAGAGGAGGGATGGAAAAGTCGCCAATAATCTTTGGAACCGTGTGTGCGCTAATTTTTTCAAGTAATTCTAACTACTACAATACATCCGCATTCGACAGAGGAGCTTACAAGCACCTTTCTAAATCGAGCTGTGAAGATACTTTGTTGAACGTAGGCCTTCCTCAGATCATGGGTAAGAATTGGGAATTACCCTACAACGTTGGCCCATGCTCGGGTGGTCATGTTTGCTTTTTCTATTTATGATAGCCCAAGGGTATTTGCGCATAATGTAACGAACCCGACTAAAATTTGAACTCGGCTGTCTGATTTTTTATTCTAAGCCGTCAACAATTGAACCAATCGCTCATCAAAGCTTACAGCATCTGGTATTCCCAAGCAGTTATCCATCCAAGTACTTACCTAGCTCCACGTTGCTTAATTTCAGTGATCTAACGAGAACCAATGTTTCAACGTAATCTGACTGTAAGCTTTACATAAACCTAGTTATTTGAAACAATAGAACTGGTTATTTTGGGTAAAAATACCACGACACTATACCGGTTGTAAAGGATCTTGTAAACAGCAGTAGTGTGCTGTTCGAATAACAATAGATATTTAAGAATACCAGCCTGGGCAATAAAACTGATAATTACTAATATTGTTGCTATAGTAACAAAAACAAATCCGATAGATCAAATAAAGTAAAACTGGGAGCTGTTCTCGAAAACTAAACTGGGGCCCCAAAAAATGGCTTGTCGATTTTAACGTCTCCAAAACGAAACTTCTCTTTTAGTTATCAGAGAGAAATGTTTGCCTTCCATCAGCATTGCTGATTGTTTACAGAATACAAAGGCCAGGGTCAGAATGGTCAGCGATTGGCCGGAGTGCCTCTTGGGTGTGGTATTCTGACAGTGATGGATTGCCTTTGTCTGGGTTTTGGTAGTCCAAAACGAGCTGCAAGAATTTTGAAGCGTCAATAGGTTTCCCATATCCAGGTTGAGAGACCGGCTAAAACCGCCCGCAGAGGGACGCTGAGCTAACTTGCAACATGCGTTCTCGTGATGTCATTCCTCCCGCCGCCTCTTAGAATCGAAGCTGCTACGTCTGTCCCCTCTTCTAATAAAAACGAATAAGAAAAAGAAATCGTCCTTTTCCTTGATATCATTTTATATAGTGGCGTGTGGACTCAGAGACGACACCGAACGCAGCATGTCAATGATGTCATTCTCCAGGAGAGCAACTTTTTGCGCTTTCTTGGTCTCACATTTTCCACTGACACGGAGTGGAATGATTACATTGACTCAATTACTAAGTCTGCTGGTAGGAAAATTGTTTCACTGTGTCGTGCTAGACAATTTTTCTCGCCAGAATCCAACTTGCACGTTTATAAATTTGTCAGTTGTTTATGTTTGAATATTGCTGCCATATTTAATCGGGTGTCCCTGCTATCTAACTAGAGATCTTTGATAAATTCCTAAGATGGGTCTGTAATGTTATCGGTCTTGACCTGGCATCTTGACTTCAGTCACTTTTCCTTCTGTCTTTTCTATATATATTTTCATGGCAACTGTTCTAATGAGCTTTCATTCCTGGTACCTTGACCGCATGAATTTAAGTGTACTACTATATTGGTAACTAGGCCTCACCATTTTACCGTTGAAATAGATATAACCGTAAGTTCTATTCTAATAGTTTCTCCATATGCACTTCTCGCTTGTGGAATTCTTTTCAGTTTCTTGCTTCCCTACGATCTTTTAAAAATTTAAATACAACATCAGTCGCTATCTTCTGTCTTTCCGAGTCCTGTGCTATTATTGTCTTTCTCCTCATTAGTGTCTTATTTTTTTTCACACTAAGTGACCCCTTGCTCTTAGCGGCATTATCGCCTTGTTTGTGTTGAAACTATTAAAATAACATTGATGCAGTCTCACCAATAAAGAGATAAGAACTAAACAAGGCGGAGTAAGAAGAAGTTGATTTATGGGCGGGGCGGGGGGTAGGCAGAAGTTACAGCAGAACTGACATGGGAAAAAATTTGGGTCATGAAATTTCAAAACGAGAAACCAAAAATGCGAAGAAAAACAAATTTGGAGAGATTTTGAAAGAAAAAGATTAGAGATGAAATGACATGCAAATCCTTGTGCAGAGTAAAATGAAAATCGGCAAATGAATTTAAATTTTGCCTGTGGTTCTCTCTGCAGTTACCTGCTCGTGGTTTTCTATGCTGTTACCTGCTGGTGGTTCTCTCTGCAGTTACCTGCTCGAGGTTCTCTATGCAGTTACCTGCTCGGGGTTCTCTCTGCAGTTACCTGCTCGTGGTTCTCTCTGCAGTTACCTGCTCGGGGTTCTCTCTGCAGTTACCTGCTCGGGGTTCTCTATGCAGTTACCTGCTCGTGGTTCTCTATGCAGTTACCTGCTCGAGGTTCTCTCTGCAGTTACCTGCTCGGGCTTCTCTCTGCAGTTACCTGCTCGGGGTTCTCTCTGCAGTTACCTGCTCGGGGTTTTCTATGCTGTTACCTGCTCGAGGTTCTCTATGCAGTTACCTGCTCGAGGTTCTCTATGCAGTTACCTGCTCGGGGTTCTCTCTGCAGTTACCTGCTCTGGGTTTTCTATGCTGTTACCTGCTTCTCTCTGCAGGTTCTCCTATGCAGTTACCTGCTCGAGGTTCTCTATGCAAAAACCTGCTCGAGTTCTCTCTGCAGTTACCGGCTCGGGGTTCTCTCTGCAGTTACCTGCTCTGGGTTTTCTATGCTGTTACCTGCTCGGGGTTCTCTCTGCAGTTACCTGCTCGAGGTTCTCTATGCAGTTACCTGCTCGAGGTTCTCTATGCAGTTACCTGCTCGGGGTTCTCTCTGCAGTTACCTGCTCTGGGTTCTCTCTGCAGTTACCTGCTCTGGGTTTTCTATGCTGTTACCTGCTCGAGGTTCTCTATGCAGTTACCTGCTCGTGGTTTTCACTGCAGTTACCTCCTGTTATTTTCTTTGGTAAAGACATGAATCTAATTCTGTATACATTCTCTGCCACTGACAGTTATTCTGACAATCGGCTTTATCACTGATATATTATGGTAGATGTCGAAGAAGGGAACGAGGCAAATGAACAGTTGACAAAACCATTCACACCATTAACAAAAATATTTAACTAATTAGTCGCCGCATAAAGCTGTTTTCGACGTAGTCAACCCGTATGGAACTAATGTTTGTAGTATATGACTAACCGCAGATACTACCAAATGAACTTTGCACTCAGTGTTACGCCGGATCTTCAGAGAAGTCCTTTACATCAGCGGGTTGACCTGTATGACCTCCGAGTCACCAGGTTCAGATCCACTGCTCACAGCCTATCAATGGCTGCTCTTGACATTTGAACATGCGCTCTACTCTGCCGTAATTGGGATGTGCACACGTGGGACAAACTGGCTGTCAGGTAGATATATAAGCACTCCACACACACACACACACACACACACAATGAGAAAGAAAAGTAGCAGGAGAGTTTTTTTTATATTCTTTCGAAAATGTAAAATTTAAATTCAACGAAGACCCGAAAGCCAGGCATCCACTCGCCGATAATAAAAGTCCGGTATTAGACAATTAATGAGCAATGCATCAGAAGTTTGGGCGGGTGATGTTTCTTAGTTTTTACGACGTTAACATTACTTTTCTTATACAAATTTAATGTATGAATTTATGCTACTGAATCTATCGCGACTTCAGAATAAAGAAAAAAGAAGTAAATGCATTGTTTCAAGAGGCCGCCCTCTTTGGTTGCACCTCCTTTTTCGCTTCAAGTGTCGTGGGTCAGGTTAATGCCTGAGGCCTAAAGTGTCAATGGGAACTGGACAGTTTTTGTTTATAATCACACGGTGGTGGTGGGGGTGGTAGGTGTGATTGTTTGGGGGTGGGGCGTCAATGTCCCGTACTTTAAACTTAATCTTTGCTTTGTGGAGAGACGAATTAATAACTATTTTTCACAAATACATCCTGATGAGAAACCAGAAATCGATGAGTAAAGAAAGGAAACATTTTTTCTTTTATATTGGTGAAAGTTACATGTCAACTTCTGTCCATCTTCTACTTGATTTCTGTAATCTAGCGGATGTACGGGTGGTGTAATGGATCGCGGCTCTGAAGGAGAAATCGGAGAGCCGAGTTCAAATTCCAGTCAGGTTGGTTGCATTTGCTTAAGCGCAATTATTTTGGAGGAAAGTATGAATATACCTTCTCAAACCGCCTGTAGGTTAAATAATATTGTTTCTGAAAAAAGATTAATTCACTAGCAAAACTGGAATTATTTTTACAACTGAAAAAAATAAAGTTGATAAACCGTAAAAAACAATCAATCTGCAATGTTGCACGATATAAACGATTTATTTATCGCTACTTCAGTGAATTCTTAGCACGAGATGAACTGTTTGTTTTATTTCAAATATCTATGTAGTTTGGTTGAATAAAAGCCGTGTTAATTTTTATTTCTTGCTATCGTTTCATGCTATATATTTTAAGGTTCCCTTCTCTGATTGAAGATTGAAATGTAGAATAGTGATTATCTTATACAGTAGCTTACTGACGATTTTTCAACGGCAAGGCGGTCAATTTACTTGGATAAATGTTGTTTAGTATACTACAAGATTATAAACTGCTTCCAGTATCAGGTATTCTTGCGATCGGTGAAACTATCATTTACACAGAATACACTTGGGATTGAACCGATGATCTCTTATTTTCAGTCTAATATTCTCCAAACTAAGTCGTTTCTGCTGACGAAATAAGAAAGTGGTATTTACTTTTGTTCATGTCAAAGCCTCATGACAAAAGAATCAGTGGACGAATGTACGACTGGATATCAAAGGCGAAATCAGGAAACATTTCGTCTAACGTTCTTTGAATTTAACTATTTCGGCTGGTGAAAACAAAGATACCCTTTACTTGTATTCATTCAAACACATCAGAATAGAAAGAATCGGTAACTTAACCTCTGATCCAATGCTAATTCGTAACAACCAGAACTGAACTGGCCACAGAAATCTTTCTTTCCAGTTTAATGCCTTTCCGATGAGGCTATTTCGGTTATGAATAACCTGCTTTATTTTCGTCTTTTGTCCCTTCAGTGAACGTTCAAAGCTAATTCACAAAATGGCGACATACTTTTAGCATATTATTCATGAAATCGTTAAAGTATTTTCTCTAAATGTAAAAGTTTAAATATATTTCTGTTCCATTGAAATGAGGTCAGGTTATGTTAGAGAAAAGCAAAGAAAAGTTCTCGCGAAATATTTTTAAAGAAAGAGTAAACTAAAACGATGTTGATGTATAACTTGAAGTGTCAGTTATATTTAGCCTCTTCCCCGGCGTAGACGTGTATATAAGTTTTTACCAAAAATTTCTTTTTCAGACACCGACGAATAAAGACGTCCAAAACATAACATTCAAAAAGGCATCTACAGACTTTTTTATACGTCGATCTTGATTCTTTTTATGCCCTTCTGAGCTCGAAACTAGTCTAATTGTCAATTCAAATGTCTTGCAGAGGTGTTAGCCACCATTCGGGTACTTCAAGGTACCTTAATTTCTTAGTTACTATATTAAAAACAAATTAAAAATTCGTCTGTAAATGAAAGGTTTTTCCCAAAATAATTGGTGGGGTAGGGGTTAAGGAGCGCTGAGAAAAGTTATCAAAAACGTACGAGCAGAGAGACTGTGATGGGTCCTTGGATGATCCATTGGAGGTCACTACTACCTGTCCAACATCTGAAACAGACGTTATGAAACATTAGTTAGGTTAAAACAAAAAAATAGACGTACAGCCTGAAATGACAAAGCTAAACCATAGACTTGCTAAAGGAGCGCATCAACATGTTTTCAAAAATTAGAACAAAGAAAAGAAATTTATGATAAAAAATATATACACTGTCCTGTCAGAAGTAAAGAGATAGATGTCTGGCACCGTCTCGGATTTACTCGAGTTCAGCGAAGTACAATGACTCTGTCGTGGCATCGATTCCATGAGTGGTAAAAAAAAGCTCTCTAGGTAGATGTTGAGCTATGTGCCCTGTCAATAGCTATCTACAGTTTCTTGATGTTTGTTGCTGCAGGACTTTGCCTGCTAATCACACTCTCTCCAAAGTCCTCTTAAATGCTCGACTGATCTTATCTTGAGCAAACATGGTGACCACATAATTAATTGGAAACCTCCTGAATGCTCCTCAAACCAATTCTGGGCAACTTAGGCAACCGATGATGTGGTGCAATATCCTGCTGAAATAACCATTGTTGGGGCAGATAGACCATGTATGGGTGCAAATGGACACAAAGCAGTGCAACGTAAGTTATTGGTCAATGACTTGTTTCAGCGGACCCAACCCATACTATGTGAATACACTTCATTTCTTATGGAATCACCACCAAGCAGAACGGACACTTGTTGACAACTGGTGTCAGTGGCCATGTGGAATTTGCTCCACACTTGAACCTTACTATCAGCCTGAAACAATTGGGGAAAATGGCTCATTAGACCAGGCTACTCGTTGCCAGTTACCTTGTGTCTAATTAGCAACGTAACTAATCCAGGTGAAGCGCTTTTGTGTGGTGCTAAGATAATCTTAGTACCACTCGTAGAGAATATATAACTCTCTTAGCCACCACACCAAGCATAAATATGACAATATATGTAGATTTGAGGATTATGTCCTCAACGTTCTACCCACCTCTCCCTCTTTCGTGGCTGAGTCGGTCTAAAACACGTCGTATCTGTCTCCTGCAAAGAGTGACGCAGATTCGAATCCTGTCGGAGGACGCATCTTTTTCTTTAATAAGATTCCTCGAATATTCAGGCCAGCAGACGAAAATAAATATACCGTTTAATAAATAAATGGGGCGTCTACTCAAATATGGGTATCCATTAAAAACCTTATAAGTGATAGTACATATTCACCATTACTAAGAATAACTGGGGAAAATAGTGACCCCCATGGGCCTAAAAGCGCTATACGAGTAATTGCCGACATGTGAAACATAACTATTAAAATATAACAGAGAAAAAATACCGATAAAGTGTATGTGGGGAGCTTTGAAAGGTGCAAGAAAACAACAAAAAAAAAAAGGTGTCTCACTTTTTGTTATCTCCGTATAATGCCCGGAGGACTGTGTAGATAGTCGTCGGAAGCAAAGGGACAACTGAAAAAGAAATAAGACAAAGTGATTAGGGTATCAGTGAATGGGTGTAATGCCGAGTGAAGTGACAAGACCGAATAAAGTTTGACGACTTCTACTACTATTGTGTTCAGAAAGTGAATATTGGTAAAAGAAAACGGGGCGCAAATTAGGATTGCTTAAAGATGGCGGCCTCGTGAGTCAAAGGTGAATAAAATGGAAATATATGAACAGAAGAATCTCTATTCAATAAAATAGACACGTTTCTTCACCAACAGATACAATGCGTACTTACACAAGTTTACTTCGACACATGACCACAAACGTAGGGCGCCTAATGAGGATAAGAACTTGGCTAGGCTCGATTGGTAATCACGACTTCACGGTTAGGCGCCCTCTGTGTGTGATCTTTTTGAAAAAACAATTTGGCTTATTACGGCAGAAAGTTCCAAAGGTGGTGGGGCAATGAAAATCAAACTCAGCATAACAATAATAGCCTGGATGATCACTTTGCTAACCACTACACCTGAACGACAAAGACTTTTTGAGAGATTAATAGCCAATGCGTGTCGATGTGATCAATGAAAAATATTTCGTCAATAATGACGCCTTTGTGTGTGTTAATGTAAGAGACATTTCTTGATCAACGGTAAGGCTGATATTAGTTGATGCGAGAAACAGTATCTCTTTATCAGCGCTAAGGTATTTGATAGTTTATATAAAAATAGTTGTTGCGGACCGGTGTACGCGTTGTGAGATAAACACGCGTGTATCCTGAAATACCCACAGCAAACATGGTAGGCTCGAAGTATGCGTCCACCAAAAGAATTGTAATGAAACAGCAAGAACCGCTATATATGTAGAAACAAATAATGTATTAACAACAAAAAGTATTACAGGTGACAAAGACAATAATATGTGTGTAACAAATGAATATGGAAAGTTTTTGGTTATGAAGTGAGTGAATGTGCGTACGTACGTGTGTGTGTATGTATTGTTCATGCTTTTACCATGAAGGGAAACGCGATCTTCTGCGAGCGATTTACATTGTTGTTGTACAAGCGAAAAAATAAGAAGAGGGTGATAAAGTATTATCGCAGAGTATTTATATTGTTGGAGATCGCCCCCTAAGAACAGTTTCGGATATTAGGAGGGAATAACCCGACCCAGTGTCTTAGCGAGAACTCCATTTTTATTTAATATGAGACTAATTTTTCTTACTGACAATGCTTTTGTTAGATAGCATAAGAAACAGTGCCACTTTTCAACTATAAGGTCTTTGTTAGTTAATGTAAGAAACGTTGTCACTTTGACAACGATAACACTTTCTTAGTTAATATAATGAACATTTTGTTGTCAAAGGTAACAGCTTTGTTAGCTGAAAGAAACATTGCCTGTTAACGATATCAGTTGTTAGCATAAGAAACGTGTTTCTATTAACAGTTGTTAAGTATTTTTAGTTAGAATAAACAATACTTCTTAATGGTATTGCTTTTGTTAGTTAACGTAAAAATATTCTCCCTTTCAACAGAAGTACTATTGTTAGCGTAAACAGCACTTATGTTAACGGTATCATTTTTGTTAGATAACAGAGAAAATGGCGCCTTTTTAGCAAAGGTGTTATTAGAAACAATGCCATGTTTGTTAACGGTATCGATTTTGTTCGTTAACATGAAAAATAATACCTCTTTGTCATACCCAATTGCTTTTGTTCATTAACATAAACAGTATATATTCGTTAACGGCACCACTTTTGTCAGTTAACATATGGAACATCGCCTCTTGGCATGATCTATAATTTCTTAATTAACATAAGAAACATACCTTTCTGTTTTACCTGAACGCTTTTCTTACTTAACAGCGTCTCTTTTCCAAAAGGTAAAGCCGTTGTTAGTTAACATAAGGAAACGGTAGCCATTTTATAATTGTCACGCTTTAGTTAAAATAGCGGTGTTTCTTTGTCAAAGATAATAATTTTGTTAGCTAACATATAAAACAGATGTTTTTTTTGTTTTTTTAACGATTTGCTGATTTCTTTTTAGATATTATTATTTTTTTTTTTTTACAAGTGATACAATTTCCTTTTACATGAGAGTGCTGAAAAATTCTCGACTAGACCAACTCCCCATAACTTGATTATGCGTAAAGAAATTTGGATTTCCTGCTTGGTCGGGTCGAAAACCTTTTTTTTTTTTTTTTTTTTTGGCACCATCGTCGTATATTTTTCTATATATAGCGCTGTCATGGTATACTTACCCCATCCAATGATGTAACAAATATTCCTCAGGTAGCAAGTCGTTGAGAATGTTTGTACGATGACGGTGTTCATGAAAAGCCCCTCGCAGAACATCCAGAAATAATTGGAACAAGTCGTGTATTGGGTCATTACATGAACGGCTTGGCACCAAATCTGCCGTGATAAAAGTATCGGGATATTAGGAAGAATATAAAAACATATAATCTATGTACACCAATAGATGTTGATTGTTTACGAAAATAAAAGAAGCAGCTTTTTATAAACTATTTGAGGCTGACTTGTGCATGGGTAACTGTTTCAGAGGCTTGGGGATTTTTCATTCCCTACCAAACCCTAACGTCCGTCTATATTATAAAAGAAGCGCCTAGTCTCTGTCCATCAAAATATTGTCTGTGTGTGTGACATTGCATGCGCGGATGTAATGTATATGTCTGTGTTGCGAGGGATTAACTTACATGTGCTTGTGCTATTTAATGGGCATACGCAGAGACATGTACCAACCTTTTAACGGGGATGAGAGCGTAGTATCTGTTCTTTCCTTAAGTGAGATGGGAGAAGACACCCGATCTCGGGTATTCCAACCCGAGGTAGCTTTGAATATTGCTGCCACATCTGGTCTGGTGTTACTGCTATATATTTAGAGATTCTTGATAATATCCAAAGATTAAACTGCAACATTATTGATCCTGACTTGGCATCTCGGCTTCAGTTACTTTCCAACCGCCGTCACGTAGATTATCTGTGCCTTTTTTTTAATAAATACTTTCATGGTAATTGTTTTGATGAACTTTCCTTTGTAACCCCTTACGTCTTAGTGACTTGATTGCTATGCTTGGTGTGAAATGATTTTTTTAAAAAAGTATATTCCTCGTTGCACTAAGAGAGGCGGGATTGGTGTAATATCGACTCCAGTGTGACATTGGTTGCTGGGATTGGGTATTTTGGAACTTGTCCCATATTGCACATTCATATGTATTCTCCCTCCTCACGTTTAAAAAGACCTTGTGTTACACCCGACTTTAATGAGGAGGTCAGGTAAATTTTATACACACAATTTGACTCAAAGTGAATTTGAAATAAGACAATGATATGTTCTTCTTCAACTTAGTCTGAACAACCCCTACCTTGGACTGAGTAATAAAATCATAATGTTGGAGACAAGAAAAAAAAAAGGCAAAAAATTTTTAAATTCTAAAGAATCAGAATATTGAACTTTTCGGAAATTATTCGGTTATAAATCAAATGATGTTTTCAAGGTTTTTTTTTTCTTTTAAATTTGCACATATTTTAGGGCTATCATTGAATTAAAATATACACGTAAACATACATACTCAGTTTGGATAAAATTCTAATGGATATACGTGTCGCGAGGACTAATTTCATTTTATGTGAGGCAACAACTTGTGGGTAACAGGAAAAGAGTCCAAATTTAATATGTAACCCATTGAAATCATTTTATGACACCTATATTTGAAGTGAATATATTGTCTAAATAATATTTCCTGTTGCTTTAAATGGACAAATCAATTTAGATTTGAAATCTGATCATCTTGCCGTCAGTGAAGCGACTGTTGCCGAACTAGTAAGCTTAAACGATAAAAGATTCAAAAAGAAATTTTTTTTTTCTTTTTCTCGCAGACTAGAAATGTAAATTTTTTTTCCATGGTACTTTTGGGTCGAATTTAAACAGAAGCTTATTTTGAAAAATGAAAACATTCCAGTCTCTTTTAGTTGGACATCATATCAATGAAAAGGTCAGATTTTTGCAGTTTTACACGAAGCTAATACTGTCACGATTTTGAAATAAGGAAAAAATTAGCAAACGAGTTTAGCATTTTAGGATCTGCTTCCGCACCAAACTAAGATTTTCATAAACAACGATAAAAATTGACCCGTGAAGTTTATTTCGTTAGGGATTTTAGTTTTGTAATAGATTGATTCGATTTCTATGGTGGTTTATCAACCTTTTACAGTTTATTTAAAGCCAATTTAAAAAACAATCTTATTGGTTTAGGGATACAATTCTTACTAATTAACCCATATTTAGGGGGAGAAGAGGTAGATTCATACTCTTCCCAAGGATATTTGCGCGAAGGTGAATATAATGAACCCAAGTGGAATTGGAATTTGGCTCTCCGATTAACAATTCCGATACATTATCCATGATAGCTGCTAAAACAATTCTTATCTTTCGATAAAAAGCAACAATCTTCTTCCAGGAACACCAGTAAATTTCGGCGAAATAAAATATGAAATAAATAATTCGCAAAGAAAAGGCGTGTACGGCTTTCAGCAGAGGAAGCCATGTCAGCTATTTAGTGTCAGGAAAATAACAGTACCATAACATATAATTTCGAATTGTCTGAGGTTCACTTTTCACGTGAAACAACTAGTCACCATAAAGTCCTGTGTCTATTCGCTCTTTTCTGGATTGGCTTACAGTTTTGGATTTTCTGGTCTGAATTATTACTGAACCCTGTTTGTTATCGCTGAACTTAGGTCGGTTTTTCTTGCTTCCTTTTGGTTTTTATTTCGTTTCTGAAGGTTGGTTCGATGACGTTTGTGAAAAAAAAAATGATTTTTCTTCGAATGGGGCTGTCTTCTGTGGTTTTTAGTCCCACTTGAGTCCATCGAACCAATCTTCAGAAACGCCAACATACAGATTGACAATTCTGGATTCGATTCGAAATTCAAACAAATATCACCTGAAGAAGGCCGGGCGTACAATGACCGAAACGTTGCGAATGTGACAATAAAGGTGACAACAGTCCGAACAATGTAAATAGTGTAAATAGTTAGAATATCTCATCTAAGAAATATGGTCAGATAAAACCCACTTCAATATTTCCAATTTATAACATTTTATAACTTAGCTCCTTCATATGGAGTTATCAAACACATCTCGTCTACCATTAAAAGCACAGTTGGTTCGATCCTCACTCAAGGCTGGCTCTACGCTTACCATTTGATGTCAGACCCACAATGCACTCAGTAAATATCTCGACCGAAGCATATTTCATTTTAATGT
This sequence comes from Acanthosepion pharaonis, assembly GCA_903632075.3. Classification (NCBI taxonomy): domain Eukaryota; kingdom Metazoa; phylum Mollusca; class Cephalopoda; order Sepiida; family Sepiidae; genus Acanthosepion; species Acanthosepion pharaonis. The sequence continues at coordinate 1,664,299 of CAHIKZ030003848.1, read as the reverse complement.
CAATGTTACGCGTGTTAAACGACTATGTGTATATATATAAAAAAAAAACTTCCTTCGCTAGAAATCAAAAGAAAGCACTTCATGAAACGAAACAAACAAGGAGTATTTTGAACGAGTTCTTTTTGAAGGGCTGTTGGAGACTTTCACTGAAGAGTGAATTCTTTCAAGTGGCTTTTATAAAAAATCAGAGATAGAAAACCCCTTTAGGTGGCTGGACGATCCATTGAAGTGTTTTGCTATTTGGTGTTTCTTTGTTCTATCGAAAATCTGACATAATACAAGAAGCACTGCATTTGTCTCAATATTCCGTTTTGATTTTAAAAAAAGTGTTTTTTCTCGTAGTTTCAAATAAAATTTATTTGTATTTGATAATTTAAAAAAAAAAACATACTGCCCAAACGAATTGAATTTGCAGAAAGAGAAATGATTACAATAAATAAATAATAATTGTTGATTATAAAAGAAAGGAAGGAAAAAAAGAACAAATGAAAGAAACGGATTGGAAAAGATATTAATGTGAGAAAATACACCTCATGAGGGCAGGGAAAGGATATAAAAATATGAAAAAGAAACTCCGGATAGATAGTAATGGAAAAGAGATAAGAAAAAGGTAATGATATAATGGAGAGGATATATATATATATATATATATATATATATATATATATATATATATATAGGGACAATTTCTGTCTATCATTTTTTTGAAATCGTTTAAATTTTCGAATAAGGTGTTTTGTTTTATCGGTAAATTTGAAAAAATCATATTAACTTTTATTTTATATTATTTTTTTCTCCCCAATTACTTTTGAATGATAGGTCATTCATTTTTAAGGATTGTTCCGTATGGAGTTACGCAACAGGTTTTTAATTCCGGCGTTCTTACGTTTGATGAATTCAATTACAACACACACGCAGTGAATTTAGTGCAATTCATGTACATATAAATGAACCGATGACAATTAGACAGAATAATATTAACATCAGACAAATTTCAGGATACAGATTCCAAATTCTGGAGGCTGTTATAATAAAAGAGAAACAACCAAGTTTGAAAAACAAAAGGTAGCGGCAACAATTCGCGCGGTGTTCAAATTCCCCAAATTCTTGGGTAGGTTCTTGTAGAAATGTTTTTTCCCAAGCAGTTTTACATATTACAAGTTCCGTAACCTATTAGATTTATAGGTGCACAACATGTACTGCAGCCATGACATCAGTGGTGTGTGTAGGGCAAGATAGCCTGACATTCTACAGGTTGGTTTTGAATCTACCGTTTTCTTTTTCTTGTCTGGTTGCCACTTCAAGGCAAGAAATTTCAGACTATTTAATCCATATCTGTCGGGAGGGCGACAAAAGATGGATTTATGCGAAAGTGAACGTAATTTATATTATATATATATATATATATATATATATATATATATATATATAGACAAGTTCTGTCTATCTGGATTGCCGATTTTGCTTTCCAAGTCGTTAATAGTTACACTACACACGCGTTCCGTCAAAACAGTTACGTTCGGTAGAATAATATATAATATGTGTGTGAAAGGCTCAAACAATAATACTCCATGGTTATAATTTATTAGAATCGTAATCACGATCCAATTCATCAGACCGATAAATTAAAAAAAAATATTCTTACTATGTCTTGGATATTGAGTTGTACTTGGATTGTATCTTCTTGGGAATTTACACACACACACACACACACATATATATATATATATATATATATATATAAAATATATATATATATGTCCGAGAAATTTTCATAGAAAATATTCGTTCAGGCCGGTAAATGTTATTTAATACTGTTTATCATAAACAGAGCATTTGCTTAAATATTGTATCTATAAAATAACAACGTTAAACATATAAAATGTATAAATAAATTGTCGGACCTCGTCCATTTCTTAACATATATATATATATATATATATAAAATATATATATATATATTGACCACTAATATTATTTTATATATATATATATATATATATTGACCACTAATATTACTTTATATATATATATATATATATATATATATATATATATATATATATATATATATATTTTTCGTATAAAATAACGGATTATTTTATGCTATGTTACTCGGACCAGCATGGTGTTGTTATACTCTCGAAGTTCGGCCGCTGTGACTTCTAGTTTTCTTCAGGTATCTGCCTTTGTCCTCAGGAACTTTCAAGAAAGTTCCTGAGGACAAAGATCGTTCAGATCTTTTTATTCAGACTCCAGCATCTAAACACTAGATTGTCCAACCTGGTCTAGTGGATTTAAGCATTGGATATAATAGACCTATTTTCTCTGGAAATTGTGTATTCAATCCCTTGTTCTAGTAGTGCTGAAATGTCACATCCTCTTATTGAACGGAAACAACAGACAAACGACACAAGGGTGAATAAGACTGTTGAGTCTTAACTGATATGAAACACACCCAAGGCTTAGAAAGTGAAATGAGAGCAAATTACGTACGTGGATTAAATAAAACTTTTACTCCGTGTTTTTTGCCCGGCGCTTATCTGTGTAAACAAAAATCGAACAGTAGCAAGTTCTCAAGAGATGAAATAGCAATGTTGGCAAAGCTGATATTAGTATCAGGAAGAATGTGCAGAGAACACAATGAAAACAATGCGCGTTTTTTTTTTTTTATAAATAAAGGGACATTTACGTAAGGATTGTAGTTTCATTTGTTTCGAAAAAGTTAATCCCAAGTCGAATTTGTATTCCGGAACTCAGCATTTATCATTTCGCCCGCTCCTCCAGAAAAAACAAACAAAAAAAAAAAAAAACAATGTTAGAGAGTTAGTGTTTTTAAAAAGAAAAGCCACGACACTCCGCTTTTCCAGCTGACATAAAATAAGAGGTGAAAGCAAAATATATATAGAGAATGGAAAAACCTTACGGGATTTTCAAGCAGGACTTGGCCTTCAGTAACGATTGCTTTATACTCTATGATCCAAACGATTCCGTTCAGGATATATGTTAGGAATAGGTTTTTGTGAATGGAAACACGAGCACAGTCCAGTTGCCTGAAACAAACAAACAAACATGTTTCACGATTCTCGATGCAATTATGGATGGATACAGGAAAGACATTTGTTATTAAGATTCCATCAAAAAGCTTTAGGTGTTTTGTCTTAATAACAGATAAACAACTTTTTAATCAAAACTCCGAAAACAGAAAAATTCTCCGAAAATTGCGCATTCGTATCATATAAAAGTTCAGTTCACGTTATGTCACTTCCACGGAGTCGAATAACCACCAATTCCCCCGTATTCCAAGTATAATGCGAAAGTGTCGTTTAGACAGCTTTTTCTCAAGAAAAGTCACATATTCAGATTCAGTGGAAGAAACGGACAAGTAACACAAAGATGAATGTGACTGGCGAGTATTAACTGACACGAGTTATCTCCCTTAACCATTGAAAGTAGAATGAGAACAATCTATCAGGAGTACAAAAACAGATGCTTGAAGTAGTTCAGGTGGCATAACCAAGATGAGGAAAAATTGATTAAGTGTATTGACAACGAAGGTAAATACTGAGTTCGATCCCTGTCCTTGATAATGTTGAAAAGTCACATATCCTTGTTCACTGAAAGAAACAGACAAGTGACACAAAGATGAATGAGACTGGTGACTATTAATGAATAGAGTAATGGAGTTATCTCCCCTAAGCATTTGTAGTACAAACACCCGTATGCATGCTTCCTTGAACGCGACAATCTGAACCTCTTCAAGTCAAGAGTCAGTTGTTATTTATAGCCTCCTTAACCTCGTAATCTTCACTTCTTACTATCTCCTCTTTCGCAGTAACCGTTTACTTTGATTTTCTTTCAAGCCTTTCATTGGGTGAACTTTAGTATTAAAATAAAGAACATCTATCTATATTTCTGAGATGAGGTATTGTTACTATTTACACTATTAGGACTGTTGTTCTCATTTTATTGTCATATTCACGGCGTTCCAGCCGTTGTACGCTCCAGCCTTCTTCAGATGATATACGTTGCAATTTCGCCAAGCACACATGGCACATTGGATAAGAACGTTTGTTGAAGTAATCCAGTTATTTGATCCAAAGAGTCGTGAGCTCAATACCTGGCCACAGCAGAGGTGAACAAAAACTTGGAGGGTTGAGTTACTAAAGGGAAATAACTGAAAACTGAGATATCCAGAAGAGACATGGCATGTGGAACTAGAATAAGCTACCCTGGTGGACGAAATAAAGGGCTAAAAATTCCAACGTATATCACCCGAAGAAGACCGTAGCGTACAACGGCCGAAACGTCGTGAATATGACAATAAAGATGAGGGCAACAGTCCGAACAATGTAAATAGTGTAAGTAAAATAAAGAAAGAAGAATGCCAATAATTTTATAATCTATCTCGATCTAATTTACCACTTTACAAAAAAAAACTGTGATATTCATTGTCTAAATTCACTCCATTAAGTATTGATATTTACGAGATTCATAGCAGAGACGTTACCATTTCTGAAACAATCGATTTAACACTCTCCGATATCCATTGATTCTATTCTTCTTGTATGCGCCATGTCCCTTCAGAGCATGCGCAATCATGGCTTTCCACAGCATCTATCCTTCGTAGCTCAAAGCAATGTTTGTTCTTTTGCTATAATTCCAAGTCTCTCTTCTTACACAAGCTCATTAGGGAAGTTACTGTTTCCCTCTGTTCTTGTTGCCTTTAATATGTCATGTGAGTATCTAACTCACCAAACCCTCTTTCCTGATGTGTCACAGAAATTTCAGTTGTCTTTTTATGATTCTAAGCACAAATGTTTGTTTCGTTCCCATTTTTCTTAATTCCTCATTGCTTACATATTCCACCAATATTATTCTCAGCATCCTTCTGTTGAACCACATCACCGTTGTTTCGGGTCCCCTTTTCACCTATTAGGAAATTGACCAGCATTCACTGAATTATAGGAGGATTCGTATTCCGTAGCTGTTCAGCACACTTTTCTTTGTTTATAGAGAGCATATTCTTGTTTATTGATATACTTGCATATAATGGCTCTAGTCTCTTATTTACAATGCATTTCCAGTTAAATTATTTACTGTTTTTTTTTTCTCTTGGGTCGGAACAAAAGTTCGTAGAGTTTTAAGTGACTTCAAAAAAATCAAAGACACTAAGTTTCATTATCTTTCAGCGGTTTTATGATTTCATCTTCCCCAGACTTGTCATATTTCTGAGTGATTAAACGATCTATGTGGTTTTACAGGCTTCCAGAGAACTGAAGTCTTTACCAGTAAGAGAATTTTGTAAGGATCGAAATGTGGTAATCCGTATGTTCATTGCCAGGTGAGTATGGCGGGTGTAGGAGTACATCCCAGCCAATCTCTTCTAATTACTGCCGAGTCTGCCAAGAGACGTCCGGTCTGACGTTGTCTTCATGGAAGACAACATCCACCTATCCAATTGAGCAACTCTGGAGATTCTTCGTCGATTGTTACCTGTTAGTCAGTCCACCTGGGAAAAGGACTTCAACGACTGATTTTTGGGGGGAAGGAACTCGTAATAAATAAATTTCCTCTCAATCCCACACCAGATATGCAGCATTCCCTTCGAATGTAGACTGGCTTTTGGACTGGTTAAAAGATGGTTCATTTCGGTTTCCTCGGGATATTTTTTTACACTTCACATTTAAAACACTTAAAATACATAAGAGAGGCACGTTAAAATCTCTCTTTTTGAAATATACATCATAAATTTAAGTCACGTGTGAAACGAAATCGTGTGTTTAGCGGCCACCTACTGAAAACACGCTATGAGTGTTTGTTCTAACTCAATAAATACATTTACATTATATATGTGCTAACATTTGTCTATTATTAACCAGGAAGAGTCACATTAAATTATTTGTTGTCACATGAAATATTGTCAAATGATCACATTTTCGTGACGTGCAGGAAGACGTCTAAAACTTAAAATGAAATAGCGGTAAAGTCAGTGGGTAGCGATAAGAAAATCCGATACTTTGCCTTTGTATACCGAATTAAAATGAGAGTAAGTTTTAAAATCTTTTATTTTATTTCCGCTGCCGGAATTTGTTTCATTAGATAAGGAATTGCGTTAGTGAATAAAAATGTTGTCTTCATATGGATAAAATGCAATAACACACACACAATCAATAAAAATATAAAGTATGCTATATTTATGGGTAAAAGTGCTCAATATCAGATGTTGAGCTTATGTAGATATAAAAAAAATATAAAAGTGGAGGTCAAAACCGAGTGGCGACAATCTTCCTTGCTTGAACGCATGGCCTGAAGATTGCGTTCAGGAATGAAACAGTCTGTTACCGATCGGTGTTCACCTTAGTGTCTATTTTTATATTTCTCTCTCTCTCTCTCTCTCTTTCTCTCTATCACACACACACACAAACACATACATACATTATATGAAATGGTTTAAATTCGACAAATATTTTAATATATTTTCTGTTTATACGTTTTTTTTATGTATACACTTATTTGAGTATTAATTATATTTACCGACCTGAATGTTCGAGAAATTTCATAAAAAAAATATGTGTTTAAAAGCAGTAATTTGAGCTAAACCGGAATGTCTGTGTGGTTGAACGGTCATAGCACGTCAGAATTAATGACTGTTCCGTATAGGATATAGGTTCAATTCCTGTCGGAGGACGCGTATTTTTCTACGAAATTTCTATCAATCAATAAATAATATCAGTTATGAACACGGCCACAACGTGCTGACCCTGTTTGGAAAATAAAACATTCCTATAACTGTACATGCATACCTAAAACAATCCATATACTCAGTTAAAAGTGAAATAAAATTCACCTTGCTAAAACATTCATACAATTTTTATATTATGTCTTGAAAAGAAAAAAAATAATACGAACAAATGAGAAATTATATAAAAATCTCAACCACTGCACCTTGTCTATCGTTTGCAATGAAACTTGCATATATATATATATATATATATATATAGAGAGAGAGAGAGAGAGTACAGGATATCAATCCATTGGTATATAATTCGGGTGAATCCTAGTAATATTATTATAACTGATCCACAGAGAAGTTTTTTATTTTAACAGAGCATATGTATTTTTTTACACCAAAAAAACAAAAATTACCTCAACATAAGGATAGTTTACTTTAAGCCGTTCCGTGCGCGGCTATCATCAGTCTTTAAGTGTCTGTCTCGGAGTATTGTTTTAAATTTATTTTTAATGTCAGTCCTCCTCTGGTACTACTCGTAATATCACGGATTATATAAATAGTTATTATTTTTGCAATTTGTCAGATCTCGGGATTCTTAAAAGTCGATTTGTCGCTCCATGATGATTTTTGGTTCTGCGTTGTTTAAGATTAACTTCGGGATTTTCCCTGTGAATAATTTTTTTGACAATTGCTTTCCTTTGTTTTTATTAGACGTTCAAGCTAAGAGATTCCATTAATTTAAACCTGAACAGAAATGTATTTTATCTTCATGGCACTCTCAAGTTTCTTAAATTATTAAATATTCTTAGCTTGATGTGAGATGAATTGCACAGTTCATTTCGCCTCAGAGAATTTTTCACATTTGTGTTAAAGTCGTTTCCGTTAACGTGGTATTTATTAATAATACAATTTCCTTTTCATTCAATTGATTGATTTTTTTTTTTGTCTGGTGATTTTAGCGCATTAAGATACTATCTTATCGTATTTAATTGTCTCTGTATCGCGAAATCTATAGAATCAGTGACTTCCGTTACCAGGCGTCTGCTATACACGGGAAAATGCAACTCTCTAAAATAATTGGTACGAAATAAATAATGTCATGAAATGAAACTTTTAATTCTCCGAGTAATATATATATAAGTGGGCACTGAAATCAACACTCAGTAGCGGCAGGATGTTTCGTGTTTAAACGCAATCTTCAAGCCTGAAGACTGCGTTTAAGCAGGAGACTGTCGCCGCTGAGTGTTGACCTCAATGTCCACGTCTATATTTACATAAGCTCTATACATAATATTGAACACTTTAACATAAATATAGTGTTATGTCTTCATTCCATTGAATGAAGATAACGCAATCATGAAATATAATGTCGCTTGGAGTCTACGTAGTCTTACTGAATTCTGTAGTAAGGATATAAGGCTCGCTCCTAGCTAGCTCTCTGTTGACGATTCTCGGCGTCAGTATATATGCTAGTTAGACGAGTAAAAGTCATTTTAGAGAGGCGTGTTCATTTCCGCAACACCCTCCTTTTTAGATATGCACTTTATTATATAGTCGATACTTTTTCCGATATGGGTCTTCTTCCAACGTTTCAGTCGGATTACGGTTTCGCTTATCTTATAATGTAATATTAATTTTAAGAATAGGTACTTCAAAGTTATCGTAAAGTAAGTCCATCGTTGAATTAAATTGTACTAGTTGCTTTTTTGTGCATTATTGACGTCAATTGATTTATATGCCTTCCATGTTCAAATCGTCCACCTTCAACAATGTACATCATACTACTAGGGCGTCGAATAATTTTTCCTTCCTGCCAATTTTCCTTTCCGACCTTAAAATTTAAAAAAATTAATTTACCGCCAATCTTAACTGATCTGGTAGGTTCAAATTGTCGACTTTTCTTTTTATTTCTTGGCTGTAATTTGTCAAAAATGGATCTAACTTTCCTAGTAAACACGAGCTCTGCAGGTGACATTTTCGCGGTGACGTTTGCATTTATTCTTGTAGTGCCGTTTCTTCAGCTTTCAAGCCCTTAGCTTTTCTTAACGTGTCGAAGGTGTCAACAAATCGCTCAGCTTAACCATTCGACCTCGGATGATAAATTGGCGCTGTCAAATGTTCAATTGCGTAGTTTTTGGAGAATTTTAAAAATTCGCTAGAAGTAAACAGTTCCATTATCGGATGCCACACTGTCAGGTAATTCAAACCTTGCAAAAGGTTTGCATAGAAATTTAATCGTTATTAAGGTAGTAAGTCGTTTACACTCGTAATACACAATTTCCTCCCAATCCCTCGCCAGATATGCAGCATTCCCTTCGAATGTAGACTGGCTTTTGAACTGGTTAAATGTCGTTCATTTCGGTTTCCTCGGGATATTTTTTCGCTTCACATTTTAAAACCTTAAAATTCACAAGAAAGACGCGTTAACATATCTCTTTTTGAAATATGCATTAATATATATTAATCACCAGTCGTTTTGCGAAACTCTCGACCAGAATTAAATAGTATGAACCATTTAGTGATCTAGCAAAGTCCATATGTAGTCTTGGCAACGGTTTATCAGCGCTCGGCCATGCCTGATAATTTATAGGTGGTGATTTTGCTGCTAGCTTACAACCATTACATTTTCTGTATTTTGAATATCCTTGTCAAATTTTGGTCAATAAATGTAGCTTCTCATCAGCGACTTCATCCTCACTATTCTCGGATTCCCTATGTGGATTTGTTTCAAAATCTTTTTTTGTAGTAGTGATAACGGAATTACTACTCTTTCCGCGTACAAAAGTACTTCATCACAACTAGAAATTCTGTATTATTGTTACCAGGTTTAATTTTAGTTTTACGAATTTTCGACTTAACGTCATTCATAGTTTTTTTTGAATAAACGTATCCTTTTTATTATGAAATTGATATCGTCTATCATGACCGGTAATTCTTTAATAGTGTTACACACAAGGCTTTTAATTTCGCTTTCGAATTCCATCGAAACAATTTCAGTATCTTCAAAATCTTTAAATTTCGATATCAATCTGGACAAACCATATGCTTGTCTCAATTTTGTTGACTATAGAAATTCCATCTTGAAATCATAGTTCAACAAAATCGTAGTTCAACGCTGTAGTCTGTTTATAGTTTGTGTAGGAATCCCTTTCTCAGAACCAAAGATACTTAATAATGGATGATAATCAGTTAAGTATGAATTTTCTGAAGCATGGGCGACTGCTTTCATTGTACCGTCTTCGAATTTTATGGCCTATTACCGCTCCTATGGCGTATTCGCTCGCGTCCGACGCTATTATTATATTAACATTATAAATAATATAATAATTTGCTAATCCGAGAAATGATTGTAGGGTCCCAAATTTGTCGGGAAAGGCATGTCTTTAATGATACTTGCTCTAGCGATATCTGGTCTTCTTTCTTTTTCGTCGATTATCTGCCCTAAATATTTAATCTTATCGATAAAGAACTGTCATTTTTGTTCACTGAGTTTGAAACCGTAATGATGCAATCTCTGAAATACTTGTTAAATCAGTTTTATGTGCTGTATTTTCGTAGCGTTTTTAATAATTATATCATCTATACAAGCGACGGCACCGTCTAGTCCAACCAATATCGTATCCATTATTTGCTGGAAAATACCTGGGGCTACTTTTACACCAAAGGTTAATCTTCTAAACTTGTAGAGTCCTTTATGTGTATTAATAGTCAAATACTTCTGATATTCCTCATCCATTTCGATTTGAGAATATGCCTCGGACATGTCAATTTTTGAAAAAAAAATTACCACAATTTAATTTGGCAAATATATCTTCCGGAGTTGGTAGGGGATATACATGTGGTAGGAGGCAGTCATTAAAGCCAGTCGAAAAATCTGCACATAAACGAATCTTATTATTTTCTTTTCTAATGTAAACCGCTGGCGTAGCCCATTCTGAATAATCTATTTTTACAATAACTCTGCGGTTTTCTCACCTATTAAGTGCGGTGTTAATAGACTCCAACGCACCAAAGGGTATCTCTTTCTTTTCGGAATTTCTTTTTAATTTGGAGTAATGGTTAGCGGCTCGGATTGAGGAATCGGAGAGCTGAGTTCGAAATCCAGTGGAATCCATTACATTTACTTACGTGCTAATACCCTTGGAAAAGGGAATGAATCTTCTTCTCTCTACAGCTTTGGGTAAATAGCAGGACAACCATATTCTATAGACTTGGATGGCATCTGGTCTACCGCAGAAAAGAAATACTTCTACTGCGGGATAAAAAAAAAATCTGCCTCGTTAGTCCTGTATCGAAAGATACATGATCGCCTAAGCGTGTATCACGCATGGCTGACTAACTGACTGACTTTGACGTTGTACATTTTCCCAACTCCTTTGAGAAAATATTCGTGAATTTATTTTTTAGTTTACTTTAGCTGTAATCTTTTTTTCTGAAGAACAATTAAGTTTTACACAGAATGAATTAATCGGCCAATTTTATAGTTCAATGTGAATATGTTTCAAGTTTATTAAGTGCCTGAGTATATTTCGATCTGCCAAGGAGAGCTCTTTCTGTTACCGTAAACACTTAAATACACTCGTCAAAAATTCAAAAGCGACAAAAGTGAAATTTGAAACAATATAACGGAAGGCCAGCAACGGGAAGGAAATGAACAATATTAAGTGAAATACTCACCTGAAACTGTTAAAAATGATCATTGATATTATGAGAGTAATAATGGAAACCGCGTAGCCTGATGTGAAGACTGACATGACTGTTTCTGGTTGCTGAAAGAATTCAAAGCAATAAAATCAGATTCATGGAATATGTAATTCAATTAAGAAGCGGTTCGGTATTAACATTTCTTGAAGAGCTTTCTCGTTGTTTTTGGATTTAACTATACTTAGAATCGACACCAGTCTTTGTTGCACAATTTTACGTTTTTAGGTCCCCGTTTAACGTAGCTGATAATTAAACATACAGTAAAAGAGTTTTATTATATGAATTAGCGAAGTGAAAATGGTTTTGAAGTGAGATGTGTATCTACCTAGGAATCTGTACTACCTTTTTTTTTTCTTTTAACAAAACAATACAGCACGTTTTTAGCAATCCCATTTTTTTTCATTTATTTGGTTGATGCAAAAAGTTTCCATTAGTTTTTAATATTTTTTTTATTTATTCAATTTTATAACACCATTGTTCAATCATTAAAGTATTTTCTATAACATTCCTCCGCCTTTTAACTAAATTCTTGAACTTTGGCGTGACTAAGTTTTTGCGCATGTGCGAAATATGTAAATTTTATTGGCTTTCATCGCAAAATATATATTTCTGAGTTATTTCTATTTAATTTAAAAATTAACTCAGAAATATATATTTTGTTCCTTCTTTGACATTATTGTTAGTTGTAATAAATATTATTACTCCATTTCTGCTTAAATCTTTTCAAATTGTAACATACGATATTTTGTCTCACGAAATAATATTCAGTTTCATTAGACATATTAACAATGGTCGAAATTCCTTTTCTTTAATTTCGTTTTTTTCCATCTTCTCTGTCTCTAATATACACAGAGATAAAGCGATAGAGAAACACAGATAATGAGCTACACACACACACACACACACACACACACACACACACACAGAGAAAAGAAAATACAGCTAATATTAGAATGGAACAATCGAAGAGTAAACGAAGACATCAACATCGTGAAAGATATAAAGAAATAGGGTAGAAAGAGAGATGGAGGAATATATATATATATATATATATATATATATATATATATATATATATACACACACACAGCGTGTATCAAAAATATCATTTGGGCGGGTTCTTTATGCCAAAACAAGGACAAAAGTCCGCAAATCTTTCGTTTTTGAGTTATTATGTTTAAAGAAAGTTTACGGTAGATGGCGCTGCACATTTGTGGCTAGTCTGTCCTTCAACTTTTAATATGTGTAGTAGTGAGTTAACTGGGAAGTGTTCCATTTAACAATGGCAGGATATTCATATCTTGAGCAGGCTGATTTAGCCACGCGAATGGTAATGAACGCGAGGCTGCACGGCTGTATCAAGTTGCATTTCCAGACCGAAGGCAGCTGAGCCATCCAACCTTTGTTTTTTTGTCGTTGCATTGCTGGGACATGATCTGTGACACCGCAGTCTTGTACGCTTGACCACGAAGAACTCATTCTACAGTCTGTCAGAGACAATCCAACTATCAGCACACGTCGTGGCCCTAGCATGCCATACATCTCATAGTACCGCTTGGCGGGTACATCAAGAGCAGCTCCTGTATCCGTATCATTTGCAATGTGTGAAGGGTCTTTCGCCCTCTGATCACTCACCACGGGAAAACTTTTGTCGATTGTTTATTGCACAAACTACCGATCTTCAGATCTGTCTCTTCAGTTTTGTTTACGGATGAGGCGACATTTGGAAGAGATGAAATAATGAATTTAAACAACCAACATTTGTGGGCGGATCGGAATCCCCATGGTACAATACAGGCTAGACACCAGCATCAGTTTACAATTAATGTGTGGGCTGACATTGTAGGTGACTGTCTGGTAGGTCCATATGTTCTTCCAGCACGTCTAACAGGAGTTGTCTACAGGGGCTTTATTTTGAACACCCTTCCAGACATGCTAGAGGATGTACCCCTGCTAATACGAAGACGCATGTGGTTCATGCATGATGGGACTTCAGAACATTTGAGTCACATTGTTCGTGATGCACTGGCTGACATCTACCATGAAATATGGATACGTAGTGGAAGACCAGTTTAATGGCTCCTTCTCGACCGAATAATTTTTTAATTATTGTCCATTACAAGTTTCTATTCCTCTTTTGCATTTGTACTTAAAAATTAAATCAATTGAAATCTTTGATTAATGAAGGCAGCAAACGTCCCGAAGCCTGTATTTACATATAATAATAATAATAATAATAATAATAAAAATAAATATTATACAGTTCTTGTCTCCAATTTCATGTCGATCGTACAGTTCAGTAATTTTTTATTTCATAAATGATCTTAATTTCTGAACAACCTTAATAATTCTTCGTCCATTTCCCAATTTTGCAAACTCCAGGTGATCAGCAATGACCACATTCATAATCTAACTATTCGATTTTATGCTAAGTCCAATGATAACAATATAAATATTTCCCCAAGGAAATAATTTCCTTGTATTTGTTGTGATAAGTGGCAGGTGTTCGATTTTTGAGCCGAGAATAATGAACATTTCAGTTTTACTCTGTTGTGATTCCATTCAAACAGTGGATGCGGCCGACAGCTTGAGTGGACCCACCTTTTAGTTTATAAGAAAATACTATCTTTGAAATTTTCTGCTTTGAATGAATACTCGTGGGATTTGATATTTATCATTGTTGGTCTTTTGGTTAAGCAGAAGTCTATATGCCAATATCGTTTTTTAATGAATATCTTGGTTTCATGTTTTTAATAAATATTTTTGGGTCTAGTTCGTTTTTTATTTTAAAAAAATCTTTATTTTTTAAATAAATATCTTCTTGTATTTTTAAATAACTTCCCATTTTATTTCGAATATATCTTTGCTTTTAACTACGAAAAGCAACTGAAAAGTTCATCGGCAGACCAAGATAGTCTCATGGTAATGAGGTTTATTTTACAATGTAATCCCTCTTGCGGTCGACAAACCTCTTCCATCGGTGTTGCAATGCTTGTATGCCATTGTTGAAGAAGCTTTCATCTTATTGGTAAAAAAAAATGTCATCAGCAGCTGATATGACGTCATCATCACAGCGATGCTACTTTGTGGAACTGAAAGAGGATGCTTCTCCGGTCATTACAATTTTAACCTGTTCGTGTATATGGTTAACGGTTATCTTCCCACATATCCACATAAACTGTGCTTCTTACCCCCTATTCTGTAACCCTCTATCTAGAGTGGCTCTTGAGCCTTGTACTGGGTGAGCATTATTGTAAAATTGTGTTTATCCAAATTTCTTCGATTCTATCATGCTGCTGTGGAATGAATTCCCATTATTCACCAGGACAGGCGATGTTTTTCTTCTAATCAGTTTCATTGTGTAGCCTTTGACGTGCATAGCAAATAGGTTTATTAATTTTCGCAGAGTGTGATCATTTCGCACAACACTGCTCACTCGTGCTCTCTCGGCTGAAATTCTGTTGTTACCATTCTACTTGCGTGTGGAAAGTTATCTTAGAAAAACAACACAGCACTTATGTTTCCTTTCAAGCGGGGCTAATTTCCGTCTGTACGGACCTTTGCTAACCAACCGCCCGCTTGTCTTCCTTTACAAACCAGTATATCATTACATGACTGTCGAGTATTCTTGCGAAGGGTTTTTCAAGCTAAACTCGGTCGCTTGTCTGTTACACGTAAATCATTTTCAAGATGTTGCTTCTATAAGATTGATTACCTGGACGACAGTCTGCACGATTTTACTGACATGTTACTGTTAAATTTATCTTTTCATTATTCCTAATTGTAGAAGCAGTATTACTCCCAGTCACACGCTTGCCATTAAATGTATTTGTTTTTGTAGCATTCGGATATGGTTATATGGGTAGCGTCGCGGTTATCGGGACTTAAATCGCAATCTGTTTCGTTCACTTTACACTATTGTGATTGGGAAAGGCATAAGCCCATCTTTTCTCCCTGTCTTCAATGAAATATAAGGGTAGATTCGAATATTTAATCATGGGTGACCACTAGTCTGAGAAGGAAAATTCTGAATTTCTCAAGAAATCATAGCAATCCATATGTAATAAAGAAAATTAAACTATGGTGAGCCTTGATCGCTTCCCTCTTGGAAGAAAGATTGCATTAAAAAAAAGGAGATTAAAAAAATCAGTAGATTATAAAATTAACGCTCTGGCTAAAGGTATGAAACCTTCTCTTTTTCTACCTTGCTATAAGTTAAATAACAGGGTAGACTGGACTATAGTCATGGGTGGCAACTAGTCTGGGAGAAGGAAAACTCAATTTTCAACTGTAGAGACGACAACAGGAAACTACTCCAGTGTCTTTCTCAAGAAGTCATGGGAATCTACAGGCAATAAAAGATTTGGATGGCCAAATGATAAAATTAGTGCCCTTGGGACAGGCAGGAAGCCGCCTCTTTTCCCTCCATCTGGAGGTTAAATAGTATAGTAGACTGTGGTCTCTAGCCTTGATTGGCAGCCAGTTAAGAGAAGGAAAACTTTGAATTTCAAACCGTGGAGAAGGCAACTGAAAACCATTATATTTCTCAAGAAGACATGACAATCCACATGTAATAAAGAAACTTTAATTGTGGAGAGCCATGATCACATACGTACTGAAAGGATAATAGCATAAAAATATTCGGATCACTATTTGTTGAGCTTCGAAGAGAATTATGTCGGTCAACCGGCGTATTATAAGGAAATATCGACAATAAGAAATGTCTGAAGAGCAAATTATCTCTCATCTTATTTATTTGATTTAAAATTCCCATTTGTGTAAACATTAGACTTTTTTTTATCAATTTCATTTTTATTTTATATTTCACACAGCTTTCTATAGTTCAATGGTCTTTCAAACCGTTTCATTACCAGTGGATGTTCAGTAATCTTGGCCATTTATTTGGACCAACTGTAGATAAATCTATATAATATAAAAAACCCGATCTATTTCAGATGTTTGAGAGCCTCAAGACATTCTCGTGTGATCCTTGTTGATCAGAAAGTTCTTTAATATCTCTGTAGACTATCATACCTTTACTCAGTATTGAAAAATAGTCTCACTCGCATTAAAGATTATTCCTTTGATATTCTTACCATCAACATTAAAGTGAAGCTTTAATCTAATGGGCTTGCATTTCATATTTTCTAAATGTGACTTCGCTAAGAACAAGTTGGTCGCTAAAAAATCTACAGTTGGGCGTTCACGTTTCCCTTAGGTCTTTCTTTGCGACTTGGCTTGATTATATCGGGTCTATAAGCAGTAGATTTAGCAGTCTAAGGTTGAACACTGGACTCCACGTTCAGTCATCGGACTTTTATATTAAAGTTCATCCAGTACAAAGCTGGAGAACCACTCGTGTTACAGGGTTACTTTTAAAATGGTCATGACGAACAAGGTGTGAGATAAGTGAAAGAGAAGATGGTAGTAAGTGAAGATTACGAGGATAAGAAGTATAGGTAACGTGTGAAGTATAGGTCCCAAGACGATTGGCTTTGAACACCCACGAAACTTTGAATAATTTCATCTAAGTTCGGAGGACATTTTCAAAGAAGAAATAGGAAATAGAGTAAATAAAAATTTTCGGGATCAAGTGTCAGTTTGCCGGAAGTGCCAATAAGCAGAGTAGTTTGAATGGGTATAGTAGTTTCGGGTCAACTGTTAGAGAGTTGCGGACTGTGCGGAGTTCTCGCTGTCCGAAAGGAAGATCTAGTTCATTAGCAGAGTCAGTAGAATTAGTGGTGAAGTTACACCTACATACACTCCGAATGTATCAAGTGAATCTCTTGAATAAATAGCCAAATATATTAGAAATATGATTCACATTTTCATTTCTGTCCGTGCTGATGATTTCAACTTTCGTTTTATCGTGAACAAGCATCGAGTATTTCCCAACGAATGAGGAATAAAACACAACGGGGTATTATCTCTCCAGTCACTGAAAGGTTCAGGGATGCCCCGGAATATGCTTAGAAACGATTAGCACTTGACTTGAATAGGTTAATATTGTAGGGATTCTGGTTAAACATTCGGCAGAGGGACTCAGGAAGCTGAGGACAATTTTCTGATTATCCTTCGGTTGCTTTTTTCCTTTGTCTTTGATTTTTATTAATTTATACGTATTTTTAATTCGGTTCTATTTCTTTTTGTGTCTGGTCCTTGGTTTTACGACTAATATTCTGGCTGTTGTAGTCAGATGCCATGTTTTATCTGTAACGAGAAATGATTTCAGCCAACATATTTCCACAAGTAGCACATAAAATATCAAAGAGCCGAGCTTTGGTCACATAATGTCCGAGACTGACCTACACATAATGAATATCTTAAGCGCCTGAATTGGAAAGAGACAATTTTGCTAAATTGTCTCTTTCCAGTCGTGACAAATGCGTTCACGTGGCATTGTGGGAACTTAATTATTCGCAATCCTATAGCCTGTTTTTAACGCAAACCTATTGCCATTCTATCGCTATTTCCATAGTAAACGGGCTCAAGTCTTTTCCATCAGTTCAGACCTTTACAGCTAGGATGCCTTGTAGGAGATGCGTTCCAGAAGTTTTTAAACTTTTTAAGAGAGATTTATTACTTTCAAAGAAGTACAAAAATTCCAATCTCCTTCAAATTAGGATCTTCTGATTTCATTGTACTTATAGCGCTCCAGTCACTCCAGGAGATCCCCATGAAAGCCATCCAAAGTGAAGGTGCCCAGGACTCTTGTCACAGTCTCCTTCATCTTTTCAATATCTTCAAAATGTATGTCCTTAAGATTCTTCAGTTTAAGGAATAACTAAAAGTCACAGGAAGTAAGGTTTGAACTGTAGGGAGAGTGAGGAACAGTTTTGATGACCATCAACTATCTCTATCTGTTACCAACACGTCTTTTCTTCTGTTCGCCACTGAGCACCCCGGGAACGAAATTTACACAGATTTTGTGCATGTTCAGATCTTTGAATAATTCCGTGTACAGTTGTTACACTAACCCCAAACTGTAAGCTCATTGTCTTTAGAAACACATGGCGATCTTCGCCCAGAAAATTATGAATTTTCTCAACCAGCTTTGATGTTTTGACGTCACCGTTCACATGATCTTCCTCCCATATTCTTATCGTCTCTAGCATCCTCTTCACTGCCTTGACCTTCTTGTGACAACGGAAATCAAATGCTCAGCTCATAAAAATGAATCCAGAAGCAGTCTGGCGCATTTTATAAGTTTCTGTAGCATTTTCCCCCTGTTTAACACAGAACATAGCGAGCTTCACGTCCTGACTGCATTCTGCAAATTTGTCTGCTGTGACAAGCAGTGTTTACTAGGGTGTGTTCAAAGAGCTTTTGCAAACGTGTCCTTTAATCTGGAATAACAAAAGTTGGCAAGTGAACTTATATGTATAGTGGTTATATACTAAAACTACAATAATTTAGGAAAGTTATAATTGCTTCTCCAAAAAATGTCCCGGAATTTCTTGAATGCACTCCGTACACAGGGTTGAATCATCTTCTTTCCTTTCGTATTCCACTGGTAAAATGAAAGTTCTACTCGGTCAGCCTCTTCCCGAGAACCGTTACTTTATGGATTTTGTGTAGAAAGACGACCGACCTTCTCTATACTAATTGTTTAACATGGATTAGTACATCCGCTATCAGTAGAATGTCTTATCGCAAAGTGGGTAGCAAGGCGTAGTGTTTGAGTCGTACGTATTGCCGCAATGAATTACGGTATTTTCTATTACCGTATTATTAATCCATGTCACTCATGTGATTAAACCTGTTCTTCACTCAAGTACCAGTGTTCCCTTACAGTATTATTAACAAGAAATACCAGCGGTATATGAACTTTATAAGAGTGGAACAGATTCCCGAGTGGATTCTTCTTCGATCGTTACAATCTGCAAGTCTAGGGTCAACTGTTATCCAGTCTACATAATCCTTCTTCTTAAGTCTATACGACAACCTCCTTCACTAACCCTTTATTTTGAGTGATTCTTGGACCTAGGATTGCGGGGAATATTTAGTAAAAAAAACAAACTCGCGCGTGATATTAATTCAGTGTTCACTGGGTAGTGGATATTCTTGTGCCAGACTTAACTAAGTTTAGTAAATAAATGAAGTACCTTCTGTAAAACGGTAGTTAACTCGTCTATCAGAAAAAAATGGCCAATATATTGGGTTTGATCCTGATTCGGTATACTCCTATTAAAACTTTAGCGGTGATTAAATCAAATAAACAATTCGGATGTGTCGTTGCAGAAGCATGGTTAGCAAGCCATTATCACAGAAATATTACTCTTTAGGTATTTCAGCCATCATTCTTGGGGGCCTTGTGTTTTACGAAGTTAAACTTGCTAAATACTTCTACTGTTCGCCAGACAAGATGCACTAATAAACGCAGAATCACACTTATCAGACAATTCTTTCGGTAATACACTTAACCCCCGCGCAAAAAAAAACCTTATTTTAAACCTCCACTGCCTTGCGGTCATATCCCAAAATATGGAAAAGGCTATGGAAATAAATTCGGACAGAAAACTCGGAATGAAGCCCCGAAGGCGGTTGGATGTCAACAGTAAAAACTTTCTGGCAATTCCGGCAGCCAAGCTATCGCCAAATCTAATGCCTTATATTCCTTTCGGGTCTTATCGGTGTGGTCGAGATGGGTCCATGTAGTCTGTGCAGCGCACGGCCTTCATATACCATAGCTCATGCCTGCGCCCTGGAGAGGTCACACCAGTCTCATTACCAAAGGACTGAATTTTGACCAAACAGGACGCTACCTTTATCTCGCGAGAGAAACAGATTTAGCACGACCCATTTATTAAAATCAGTATATTAATAGCCAAACAATGGGCCAGCTTGATAACTTTTCAACACACACGAATACACATCTATCTATCTATCTATCTATCTATCTATCTATCTATCTATCGTCGATTTGAAATCCATTTCTAGGATTGAGTTCATTAAGAACGTGATAACAATTAACTATTTAGAAGCAGACAAAATGTTTGATTTATATATATATTTTTTTAAACACTGCAAATTCCACAACGGTCGCATAATACGGAAAATAGAAACCTTTAAAATATCGTAGTATTCAAACTTACCGATAATTTATTTGTTCATTTTGAATTACTTAATTACGCGAACTCTATAATGGGCCAAATGAGATGAATCCATTTAATATTTATTAATTGACTTCGTGTTCAAGTTATATGTTCAACATTTTTAGAACAAAAACTGTTCTAACCTTAAAATACGTTAAATTCTAGTAGTTTTTTATGTATTTTTGGTTGGTGTCTTTGAGTTGCATTTATATATATATATATATATATATATATATATATATATATATATATGTATGTATGTATGGTGCATCAAAATACTTTTTACAAACATTGGGGGCGGTTTCTCAGACCAAAACAAGAAGAAAAGTCTATATAAACATATGTCCGCAAATCATACATTTTTCAGTTATTAAATTTAAAGAAGGTCTACAGTAGATTCGTTTACATTTGTGGCTAGTCTGTCTTTAAAGTTTAACGTATGTAGTAGTGAGTTGATTGAGAAGTCTTCCGTTTAACAATGGCAGGATATTCATACAGTGAGCAGACAAATATTTACATACAGCCGCGCAAATGGTAATGGATGCGAGACTGCACGGCTGTATCTAATTGCGTTTTCAGACCGAAAGCAGCCGAGCATATTTCGTGCATCTCATAGTACATCATGAAGGATACGTCAATAGAATTTCCTGTCTCAGTATTATTTGCAAAGTATGCATGGTATTTCGCCCTCTGATCAATCACCACTGGAGAACTTTTTGCTGTGTTTGTCTTTTCAGTCTTGTTTACAAATAAGGCAACATTTGGAAGAGATGGAATAACAAATTTACGCAACCAGCATTTGTGGTCGGATCGGAATCCCCATGGTACAATACAGGCTAGACACCCACCAGCATCAGATTAATGTAGTGGTTGGAATTGTAAGTGACTGTTCGGTAGGTCCATATGTTCTCCCAGTACGTTTTACAGGAGCTGACTACAGAGTCTTTACTTCCAACACACCTCCAGATCTGATAGAGGATGTACCCCTGCTAATACGAAGGCGCATGTAGTTTATGCGTGATATTTTAGTTACATTGTTTTCGATACACTGGCTGACATCTACCATGAAAGATGGGTATGTAGGGGAGGGCCCTAACCCTAACATCAATCCTTTGAATTTTTTTTATCTGTGGGGCCACCTAAAACAATTCCTCAATGCAGCAGAGATTAATAATGCAGAGATGTTTCATCAACGTGTCATGGGGTCCTCCGAATCATCTGATACTGTCTGAGAGTATTGGAAAGGGTCCGCCAGTCAATGACCCGACAGGTCCATGCGAGTGAATAAGCAAGCAGAGGGCATATGGAATATTTGTTATAGTGTTGTTGAGTTGAGGTACAACGATAGCCTTTTGGACATATATTTACATGGATTTTTTACTTTGTTTTAGTGCCAGGAATCCGACCTAAAAGTATTTGGGGATTGTATCTTGGATTGTACATTTAACAGCGTCTACCGTAAACTTTAAACTTAACTCAAAAACGAAGGATTTTCAGTCATATGTTTATTTGAACTTTAGTCTTTGTTTTGGTGTGAGGAATCCGGCCCCAAAGTTTGTAAAAGTATTTTTGATACACCTACTGTGTATGTATATATATATATATATATATATATATATATATATATATATATATACGCATATATATATATATATATTTCCATGAGGACAGAATCCAGGTAGAGCTCAATGTCTATCAGACATAAAAATTCAGAAAGCTTTTTGAATTTGTAGGTCTGATGAATTGGATCGTGATTACGATTCCAATGTATTAAATTATAACCATGGAATATTTGTTTTTGAGCCTTTTGTGTGTGTGTATATATATATATATATATATATATATATATATATATATATATATATATACACCCAATAACTACTAAATCGTTTCTCTGCTGCATGTAAAGCCTTTGGTCTTACACTTAACATAAAGAAAACTGAAGTAGTGCACCAACCTTGTCCTACTCCGAAGCAATTGCGTGGTGAGAAACAAAAACCACCAGTCTACAAATTTCCAGAGAGACCATTGAAAGTAAAATACAAATCTCTGAACTATGTAAAGTCTTTCACCTATCTTGGTAGCAAAGTCAACTACAGTGGATCTTTAGCGAGAGCAATATCTAAAAGGTCAGCCTAACAGTAACCTCATCCCACAAACCTCACTCTTGCTTCATGTGCGGTCTCCTCTGCAAATCACTTGCAGTTCTAAAGTGCCACTTAAGATCATCGCACAAAATTTATAACTGAATCAATTGGCTAATTTGTCAGATCCTCATACGTTGAAACCGACGAAAGAGTCCATTATATATATATATATATATATATATATATATATATATATATATATATATATATATATGTAATGAAATGGATTGGATTAAGTCCGACAATTATCTAATATATTTTCTGTTTTATACGTTACTTTTATAGATACAACTTATTTGAGTAAATGCTTTGTTTTTATTTAAACAGTATTAATTACATTTGCCAGCCTGAATATTCGAGAAATTTCATAGAAAATATGCGTTCTCCGACAGGAATCGAACCTGTATTATTCTACGGAGACCTTCATTTGTCCTGACGTGCTGTACCATTCAGCTACAGAGAAGCGTCTAGTTGGCAAAGTCCGAATTACTGTTTATAAATACACAATCTTTAACGATTTTTCTCGATCGATCATTTCTACTCACGAAACGTATCTTAACTTAAACAATGACAACATGTTATGAGTTGGATAAAGTTCAATAATTATTTAATATATTTTCTGTTTTATACGTTATTTTTATAGATACAATTTATTTAAGTAATTGCTCTGTTTTTAATTAAACCGTATTAATTACATCTACCTGTCTGAATCTTCTATATATTTTCTACGAAATTTCTGCTCATAAAGTTCCATCAACTACTGAAATTATGGTAAATGTAAAAAAAAGTCGTAATGGAAGTTGATCTAGGAAGAAAAAAACCCCAACGCCTTTTAATGGAGGGTATGGGCGGGTCCTTGGTCGTAGACGAAGCTTTCCAGCTGAGATAATATTAACCAGCCAGCATCCTAACATTGTAATTTGGTCAGTGAAATTCAGAAATAAAAAGTTAATATTGAATTAACTGTACCTTTTGAGAAAAAAAAACCGACTGGGCTCATGGACAGTACATCATGCAGGACTGTATGGCCAGTGAATTTTCAGTTGCGATGGAATGTCGAAGTGTTTATCACCTATCCACCCTCAAAACACCTATCTAGATTTGGGTTGTCGCAAACGGAAAAGAAGAAATATGTTTAAAGGCCTCAAGCCCGAGAAGAAACATGTTGACGGTCATTTGTTTAGTAAAGATGTATGTATTTAGATTGTTACCTTGTATTTCTGCCTGGTTTGGGCATGTCGAGTGTTTAGTGTTCTATCGGGAACAGGAACACGGGATGCTGACGTATTGGCCAATTTGGTGAATAGCTCAGGTCCATTCGTGCCATTTGGACCGCTGAGGCGTGGATGGTGCATCCTTGTTTTCATGGATAAACCTTGCGAGCTAAATGTGACTTCGTTAGATAATTTGGTCGCTAAAATGTATACAGTTGGGCATGGTGTGCGTTCAGTGAGGGCCTTCTTTGCAACTTCGAAGGATTGTCTCAGTAGGGCCAGCACCAGGTTTAGCAGTCGGAGATTGAATACGAGGTGATAAGTTGATTAAATATTCTGCAGAGTGACGGATGTAGTTCCTTCTTTTTGTTAATTATACGTATTTTCATTCGGTTATATTTACCTGTGTTTATTCATTGACTTTACAACTAATCCTTACATTTTTGTAGTCAGATGTATTAGGGGGGAAAAGGTGTAGAAGAAAGAAAATTTACTCAAAGAAATCCTGGAACAGAAAACTGATGACTAACAAGAACGGCACCCAGGAGACACGGACCGAGAATAATAAAAAAAGTTTCTATGTTAAAAAAAAAAAAAATAATGTTACTGGTTATTCTGGGCCTACACAATGTTAGTGTATTGTGCGCTGAAAATAGGTAATTTTTAGCCAATAACAAGATATGAAATAAGGGAAAAAATTGCATTCGTGCACATCGTAAAAAATTAAAAGCATTCCCTTTCCATTACTATCTAACAATACAACATAACACCGAGGGGCAGAAGCATTCTTTTCAAGCAAACAAGATTAACAAGGTGAATGTAGCGTTTGTTATGAAAGCTAGTAAGTTCTCGAACAACCGTAAACGTATTATTGTATAAAGCATTAATGCGGAGTATATACAGTATTCATCAGTTACTTGAAAAGGGTTAAATATCCGAACAGTTTCAAAAATAGGAGTCGGAATAGTAAGAGAAATGATACTTCTTATTGTCGTCAGATGTCCAGAGAACAAAAAAAAAAAAAAAAACTAATTATGTTTGTAAAATAGCCACCATGACAGCAATGGTAGTAGAAATTCTCAATTACTTTATTCTCGTACCAACGAGATACAAATACAAAAATATATCTGGCCCCTGGCCATTCAGCTGTTTATATAACATTGCACGCGGTAACTTATGTCTGTCTGTGTAAGTCCCTCATTATCTAATGAGACCTTCCATTTTTACTCTACAATGTTAACATTATTCTGACAACACAAGGACGGCCCGCGGTTAACCGAAAATATGTAAAAGTAAAAATGAACGGAAGAATGCAAAACTACAATTAGACACAGGATCCGGCATAACGATTATAAGTAAAAAAAAAAAAAAAATATGGAAGGATACTGGCGCCCCCAAAATTATCCAGATGCGTTGGGGACGAAATTAAATATTGGCTTTCTGAGCGTAGCTGAGATGTGGCACACGGCCGAAAGTATGGGGCACCCAGTGAGGATCGAATTCACTATTCAGTCGTAACTGTTTTAGAGAGACGAGCTTTGCTAACCATTACACCACACAGAGATGACCTGGGCCGAAATTAAATATAATGAGAACCATGTTTCTTTCCGAGGGCAGGACTCGAAGTTTACGTTCTATGTTGTGATACGAAAACCCATGAACGTTTTTTTGGGGTGAGCGGCTAAAAAAGTTCAATTTATGATGATGTATTAATGTACACAAACCACATAGTAATTCTTAAATCAGTACAGAAACCGATATTAAACCAATTCCACAGAGGCCATCCATGAATTTCTAGAATGAAATCCTTAATACGTAGCTATGTTTATTGGAACAATATCGACTCAGTCGTTGAAAATAAGGTTAAAACATGTCGTAAATGTGCACTAGCGTCAAAATCCCTACTCATAAAAGTTGAACCATGACCGGAAAACATGGTTAAGATTACATCTGGATTATGCAGGACGAGTAAAAAGATTTTATTAACGTGTAGTGATAGACAGTTAGACGAAATGGCCTGAGGTTTATCAGTGTAAAAATGCCACGACGACAGTTACCATAAAATTTCAGAGAGAAAGATATGGAATACCCGACACTGACACAATAATATATTTCTGCAATATGTATGTGTTGAAATATGTAAACTCCACCTTATCACCCTATAAACAACGGACAAGCAGAAAGATTAGTCGACACTCTCAAAGTAGAATTTAAAAAAAAAGCTAACGCTGGGGAGACAGGCGAGAAAATGTTACAGCATTTTCTATGTTTGTACAGACACTTCAAATCCTAACAATACGTCGAGGAAATCACCCATCGAGTTAATGTTCTCGAGAAAAATAACTATATTCTCTAAATTGTTTCTTGAATTACGAGAGAATAAAATGAAAATAAAATTGAAACCCTCCGAGGGAAACAGTCGTGGGAGGGGACGGCTTGATATTTTGGCGAATTGGTCGAATAATATATTTGTTTCAAAATCAAAATGATGTGCACAAGAAATATATAAACCAGCCACGGTGGAGAGATTGTAAGGAAAACTCTCCTCGGTCGACGACACTGCAATTCGAACTCGTGTGTGACGCATTTCACTTGCCCGTGGCTACCATAACACCAGACGAAGTGGTATCAGCACCCCGAGAAAAGAAAAAGAAAAAGAAAAAGTACCAGCTGGTTGGAGGTGAATCCAAGTAAAAAGAAAAAGATATTCAGTAAGATTCAGGAATATGAACTAAAAGGGAAAGTGTCGTAAAGTAGGACCCAGCGTACTTCCGTCTCTTCCCTACTTAAAACGAGATTTGAGCAGTAGTTGATTTACACAAGTTTTCCTGTCCTATGCATGAATCTTCAATAAACCTCTTTTTTGTTTTTCCTACATAGTCTTCTGTTCCTTCGATGTTGTCTCTAACTACGGCTTTTCTAATTCTCAGCTATTTTAAACAAAGACAACATTGCAACACCAACAAAACTCGAGGTTACAGAGTACTATGACGGACTCCTAAAGGAAGCTGGAGAGAGCAACGATCGAAACTTTATGAGTATAGAAGCAGGTATCAATACAGGAAATTCCAGAGAGTCCTGATCACTTACGTCCTGAAAGTCGCACTTCAAATGTCCACATGTTACATGCGGAGATGTATAAGAGTCTCATTAGGGAAATGTTCAAGGCTTTTACATGACAGCAATGGTCAAATACTGGAATTTTCAATAGTTTTACTGGTTTTTATCCCAGATGCTACAACCTTTGTAACACAGGAATTAGTAATATCTGTATATTTCTGAAATGAGACATTGTAATTATTTACGCTATTTACATTGTTCGGACTGAGTGAATATGGCGACAAAGATGAGGAAAACAGTCCGAACAATGTAAATAGTGTAAAGGAATTACTAAGTATAAAGAATACGCCTTACCTGATCTGTAAAGCATTGTGTATAGTTGGTCCACGACAGATTTGATAGCGGGTGCCGAAACCAGGTTCCATTTGGAAGACAGTCCTTGAAAGCAAAAGCTGTTGATAAAAAAAAAAATATATATATTAAAACATTTTCGCGACAATATTAACTATCACCGAAATAAACGTTTTAATTTATTTTTTTATTATGAAGCTGCAAGGAATCAGACAAGTAACAGATGAAAGCCGGAAGCACAACGGCCAAAACGATGTGATAAGAAAATCAAAGAGATCAATAGTCCGCATATAAATAATGTAAATAAGTAATTTTTCGATTTTATGAGTCGTGGTTACCAAATCTTTATTCCCGTCACGTAATATCAGTGGAAGTCTTCTTTGAATTTTGTTATATGAGCTTTTTAAATCCATGTATGTAGTTTTCTTTTGAACTAATTTTCCCTTGTTTGTTTTTCGTAACATTTCGACCGTGTACGCCTTGAACTTTCTTACGAGACAATATCCCAGTTCAAGGATCACATACGCAATACACGATGTGCTTTACATAATGTTTTCCTGGGTTCGTTCTAATCCGACTCCTGCACTAACCTTGTGTCTACTCCTTGAACTTAAACCCCACCCACGGCTGTTGAATCACGTACAAGATTCAATTGCGGAAGTCGGGTGAGGACGGCATTTTTTGATGGTGCAGTTAAACTATTCATTATTGTAATACCCATAAAAATAACAGAATTATTTATGTATAGATAAATTATATGACTTTCAACAAAATACGCTCTCCTCTCTCTCTCTCTCTCTCTCTATATATATATATATATATATATATATATATATATATATATATATGAATTTGGGATCAAATATGGATCGGAATCGGAGAGAATGATAGGATAAAGAACAAAAATAAACATTTATCAATCTAACATATTTTAATCAAGCTCTATCTGAGAATGAAATATGGAGAAAAAGGAATAATTTTATTTTTGTGTTGTTTGGTTTTCACTGGTTAATTAGGGTTCATGTGCATTTGACTTTATTAAACAGCGTTAGTATAATTTATGGAGTCCCGAAAGATAACACGTAATTTCGAAGCTCAAGAAATTAACGGATTTTAAGCCTAACTGATAAAACGTAAATATTGCTTTGTGTATGTAAGAGTACTATGACGTTTTTATTTAAACCTTCTTTGTTTCAGATAAACGCATGTTGAATTCTTTAAGAATGGATTCAATAAACGTTGTTGATGTAATATAGTATCTTTGACGAGTGTTTATAGTTGATAAAATATTTACCAGGACTTCCTCGAAGTACTTTCTACGTAAAGAATTATGTTCTTTTTTAATTAGTG
This sequence comes from Acanthosepion pharaonis, assembly GCA_903632075.3. NCBI lineage: Eukaryota > Metazoa > Mollusca > Cephalopoda > Sepiida > Sepiidae > Acanthosepion > Acanthosepion pharaonis. The sequence goes on along the minus strand of CAHIKZ030003848.1, from coordinate 1,635,642 downwards.
TGGCATTTGCAAAATCAATGATTTTTTTTGTTATTTGACCGCCATAACTCATTCTCTGATGAAGCTTTACTAAAAGTGAAACATGTTAGATTGATAAATGTCTTCTATTCGTTCTTCATCCTATCACACACACACACACACATATATATATATTTTAAACATTTCACCCCAAGCAAGGCGGGAAGCCACTAGGACGCAAGGGGTTACAGAAAATTTAGAGCAAGATTAGATAGGAGTGATAGAAGAAAGGATGAGGAGAAGGGTAGTGGATAGATCAAGGCAACTGGAGATGTCGATTGACATTACACTTGAATAGCTGGAGATTATAGCTCACAGGGAAACAGGAGAGGGGAAGGGAGTTCCACAGGCGAGAGGTGCGAGACATGAAGCTATTAGAGTAGAAGAGACGGCTACATTTAGGAGTTTCGACAGTGAAGGGGTGAGAGCGGGATGCCAGCCTCGTAGGGCGCTGGAACTCATGACGTCTGGGAACCAACAAATGCAGCTCCTCGGAACAATTTCCATGAAAGTATTTGTAGAACAGACAGAGGGAGGCGACGGCGCGTCTGTGAGAAAGTGACTGTAGACGAGACGCCAGGGCAGGGCCAACCATATTGCATATCCGCCTCTGGAGCCTATCAAGAACCCCGAGGCAAACAGAAGGGGCGCCAGACCATATATGGCAGCAATACTCCATGCAAGGGCGAATTGTGGATTTGTAGATCTGGAGGATCGACTCCGGGGAGAAAAACTTCCTAGCGCGGCTCAGGGAGCCAACTTTCTTTGCAGTGGACGAGGCAATTGACTCAATTCATTTGTTCCATCTCAGGTCAGCATTCAACGTGAGACCGTGAAGCCGCAGAGAGTTGCTCTCGAGAAGTTGAGCGTCAGACATTCTAATGGAGGGAAGGGAAGGATCTTTGTGGTGATTAATAGAGAGCAATTTTGTCTTCGAAGCGTTGAAGTTGACCAGCCAATTCATGCCCCAGTTCACAATCGATTGGAGGTCCTTTTCGAGACGCACGGCCAGGTGAGTTTTGTCAGCGAGACTAGATTTGTTTTTGAGGCAGGAATAAATTGTGGTGTCATCCGCGTAGATGCCAACTTGGGAAGTTATGGCGTCAGGAAGGTCATTTATGTAGATAAGGAATATATATATATGAGAGAGAGAGAGAGAGAATTGAGTAACACATACTCGATATCGTGCACAGAAGATTCTCGAATCAGAGGCAGAAATATCAATTTATATTTAAATAACACCGTAAGTTTTGACAGGTACTATGTTATTAAGATTATTGTTACGAAAGAAACTCCCTTAGATTTGATCACACAGAAATTGACATGAATATGTTTTGTTCAATAATTAATACAAGCATTATTGACAAAATACACACACACACACACACACACACACACACACACACACACACACACACACACATATATATAGTAGATGTAATTGCTCCGTTGGTATATAATCCGGGTGGATCCTAGTAATATTAATTATTAAAAATGATCCACAGCGAGCTTGATGTATTTATTATAACAGAGCATATGTACTTTTTTTTACAGTAAAGACCAAAAATTACCTCAACATGGGGATAGACTATTTCAAGCCGATCTGTACGCGGCTATCATCAGCATCTAAGTGTCTGTCTCGGGGCATTGTTTTAAATTTATTTTCATTGTCAGTCCTCTTCTGGTAGACGACTTGTTAATGAGAAGGGGCAGCAAGTAGTTTTGTAATTAATCAAAAAAGAGTATAACAAAATGAAATTAAATTTTCGCTTATATATCACTACTCTGATTTTCGTAGCAATTAGATCCACTCTTCAGAGGACATAGTAAACTTCTCCTATTTTATATTAATATTTTACTATTAAGTTCTCTAACGACTGGATGTAATCTCCGCGAAACCCAGAGATAAGCGAACATTAAATTTATTTCTTATAATATATACAATGTGCGATGGATAAATTGTCTAAATTACGCAAAAATGAAAATAAAACTGACATCTCATTTTAACAGATATTTTACCAAAATTACACAAAAATGTCTTTAAATACTAGAAAGTAAATTTATTCCATAAAATCGCCATTAGCTTCAACCAGACGACTTCGGAATCTCCTGTAACTCTTCTGGGAGGTCTTCTTGTTTAAGTTGGTAAATGCTGTCATAATCCTTGCCTTCACTTCGTTCTCCTACTTGTGTGGCATGGTGCAGAGTCCTGTTGTCTTCCAGCAGCCACCCTCTTGACCCAGGCTAGCACTACCTCCTCAAGGCACTTGACATAGGCTTCTGCGTTGAGCGTAAGGCCCTCACCAACAAATTCGGGAGTTCTTTTCTTACCAGAACATGAGTGAGTTTTCCAAGCTGACGTACCTTCGTAATCACCATTAGACTCTTCCAACACTTTCCGAATCCTCTGCACCGTCCTCAGATTGACACCCAAACATATATTTTAGCTCATTTGTGGCACAGTGCGGCGGCCCGGATGAACTGACATTGTGGGAATAGTTTGGTGAACCCTGGTTTAGTGATAGAAGTCTTACTAATTAACCCATAAGTGGGGAGAGAAGAGGTGGATTCATACCTTTCCCAAGTATATTTACATCTAAGTGAATATAACGATCACAACGGGAATTAGAACTCGGTTCTCCGATTAACAATTCCGAACTATTATCCATTACACCACCCGCACATCCTTATCTTCCCAAGCGGTCTCTCATCCGTAAGCATATATATATATATATATATATATATATATATATATATGAGAGAGATAGAGAGAGATGTGAATATAAGGGTACATAACCTAAGGAAAAACGCATTTATTTTCTCTACACATGGGAATAACATTTAAGTAATTAAATTAACAATAATCACTTCTCGCGTTACGTTGCAACAAATTCTTAATCGACCTGTGTATTGTAAATGTTGCCAAAGTTTAGATTTACAACACCGATAAAAGCAGACCACAAAGCACAAAGTTTTAACTGAGTTGAAATATATTTTCCTTTCATCTATTAATTTATGCAGTGAGAACGAACGACTTCATGTAAAAAATAATTAAATTAGTTAAGAAAGTGATTTAATTGTCCGTGGAAAAATATTCACTTGCTTTCACTGCGAGTGATTTCCCTTTGTTTATTTGACTAATGAGGAAACAAAAAAATAAAAATAAATAAAATAAAAAAGATCCAGAGAATATTTATTGTAATTTTCAAGGAAATTAAATCAAGTCAGTTTCGTCGGCAAACTTTAGTTCCCATTTCTTTTACGAATTTGGTGGTTTGATGATTGCGAGTTCAATCCCTGGGCGGGGTAGTATAAATTCCGACTCGATGGAAACAGGGCGAACACTAACTGAGCAGTACTAAATAAGAACAAGACGAGATAATCCTCGTCATGGACATCAAAATGAGAAAAAATCTACCCTAGATATATTAAATAAATTGTTCATTTCGAAATTCACTGAGGGGTATCCCAAATGAAATACACCTGAAGAAGTCCGGGGAAGGCACAACGGCCGAAATGTCGTGACAATATCAACAAAGATGAGGATAATAGTCTGAATGTAAATAATCAAAATAGCAACTCCAGTCATTCAGGCAGACTTTTGCGAGTGTAAATGCAGATTTTGAACGGAGCAAATTATGGTATACAACTCTTAGCACAAGATCACAAGTCATTATGAGCGAGGGTTTGAGCGTATTGATCTTGTTCAAATTGTTGATCACACCAGATTGTGCGCTTTCTCCCAGGAACCGTAACTAAAGTACGCTCAGCATAGTTGCAGTATAAATCATAGTTTGGCTTGGCTCTGTGGATATGGAAAAAACACAAATATTCCTGATCAAGCGTCTGCAAAAGGGATCAGCTAGCCACCCGAGTAGACCGGTGTATACGGATAAAAGCGGTCAGCTAGACGCACAAAATAAATACCTCAGGTCTTATTTTTCGAAGTCAACACTTTAATCAGTAGCAAAAAGAAATTTATTCAATAAAATCGTCATGGCTTCAACCACGAACTTCAGACAACTTCGGAATCTCCTGCAACTCTTCTGGATGGTCTCCTTGTGCATTTATATTTCTTGTGTACGCTCAATTATAGTTTCTCCCTTTTTGACACGCGCGCGAAGAGGTGAGAGCAATCTTCTTGGTCCGACCACTTCCCAAAATATGACCAAATACCAGATTCTTGGAGAAAAGGCTATCTTCACACTGAGAATTTTCATCCTCTCTCTCTCTATCTCTCTCACTCATACACACACACACACACACACACACACACACACACAATAAAATTGCAACACCCTGAACATGTTTCAGTTTACTCAAGATGCAACTTACAGGTAATTAAAACTGTATTATAGTAAATGATGACATAGGCTGATCAAAATTTACACAAGTTCCAAAATAAGGGATGTATTTTGACCCCATAGTAATACACTGTATATACTCCTTGTAGGTTAGCATCCATTCAATCGTAGAGATGGCGGATACCATTCAGCGATGTATCGTTATATACTTCTTGTCCGTTGTTTATGCAATGTAACAATGTAGGTAGGTCAGGTGAATGTGGGGCGTTTTCTTATGATGTTCTGTGAAATAGATCTGTTCAAACATTACAATCTCATCATTCGCTGGAAAATTATGCGATCTAATGACTAAAATTTGTTTATTGCATTTCTGAATGATGTTCAAACTATTTACAGACAGTGCTAGTATTAGTTGAAAGTAATAATTAACTTTAGGCTTTTTATAATTGTATTATTGGTTTAGCATATTATTACAGTAGATTAAATAAAGACCACTTCTTGTTCTTGTCTTCTTCCGTATGTATCTATTTTTAATGTATATTTTAATGTAGAGAGTTTTCTCAACTTGTAGATCACATACTTTAGTGATACGTTGTTCTAGTAGATCACATACTTAAGTAGTTTCAATTCATTTCTCTTCATTCAGTTCGGATATGCATCAAAATATCGTATTTTCACATTAATAATACACTCATGACGGTAAAAATTTCTGGATATAAATGTACAATTTTTTAAAATACGAAACAGTGGCAAAGTGCACGAATGAAAAATGAATGATTTGTAGAACGTTATGTATATTTTATTTACTAAAGAAATTATTTATTTTATGCATTTATTTTATTATATATAAAAAAATATTGTTAAGAAATTATTTATTTTATGTATTTATTTTATTATATATAAAAAGAATATTGTTAAGAAATTATTTATTTTATGTATTTATTTTATTATATATAAAAAGAATATTGTTAAGAAATTTATTTTATGTATTTATATTTTATAAAACACAAATTATAAGGAACCGGAAACAGCATTTTTTTTCATTATTATGATCTAAGTGTGATTAATTTGAAATATTTTAAAAAAAAAAAGTGACCAGGAAAAACACACACATAAACACACACACACACTGAAGTTAATTTCTAAACGCTACCGATTAACCTTTTATCATTTTTTTTAAAGGGAATCGTTTTTCGATTAAAATTTTCTTTACTTGAATATGACGAAAATGAAAACTTCACTGCAATAATTCATGGCAAGTAGATCTTTAACTTAACAGCGTTACACTATTATAATTTGGTGATTGTTTTCTTAAAACCACGATTTGTGGTAAACTTTTAAGTCTCATTAGTACCCTTTATTAACGGTGTACTTTTAATAACCAGCAATATATTTATTTAAATAAGGACAATAAAATAAAATTGTAATGAATATTATTCATCTTGAATTGGTACATTACTAGAGATATTTTGATATGATACACGGGCAACGTCGGGTAGCCCTGCTCGTACAACACTAATTCTAATAAAAATTGAAGAGGCGTTAACGTCATGTCTGGTAAATTCTTGATATAGAAGAACTTTACTTCATGATATGCACTCATTAGTACCAGATGACCTTGACAAGCACTTTTAACTCTTGTCAACAGAAAGGTCACTAATAAAAATGACGTTTTGCACTAATTGGTACGTATAATTGTTAATGTTTCCCAATAAGTTATCGAGTTGGTTATTTCAAAGCTGTAATTGTCCATGATCTAGCTGCGACGTTTTAACTCTGCAGCTGTTGTAAGATTACCGGCCACACACCCAATAAATTGCCGCTTTCCAGTTTTTGTTCTTTTGTTCTGCTAATCAGTCAGGTGTGGCTGGGATCATTCATTTGATGAAGATGAATCATAACAAAACAAACCATTACTGTCACATCTGCGCACGAAGCCATCAATTCAGGTTATTTTTAGCAGATGCTTTTTGTTTTGCTTAGAGAATTGAGCCAAAAATATCACAACCTTCACTTCCGTGCCACCTGTTGAAACGGGAATGTAGTCTTTCGAAAGAAAAAGAAAAAAATCGAATTGGAGAAGCATAAACTTGAACACCTTTCGATGATTATGGCATTTATAGTGATATGTGTGTGTGTGTGTGTGTGTGTGTGTGTGCTGGAAGATCGCATTGAAGCGTAAAACCAACAGTCGCCATACAGTCTTGATTCCTATGTCTATATTGTCTATACCCATAAATTGTCTAGCTACAGTATTGAGCAACATTTCTTATTAATGTAGCAATTTTAAACAATTTATACGCGCGCGCGCACACACACACATTTATATATATATATATATATATATATATATATAATTTATCAGAGTTAACATGTAGAAAAAGTCACTATGTATAAAGGTAAAAGACAATAGGAGGAAAACTGTATTATTAGCCAACGCGTTTCGTCCAATGTAAACTTTTTCGTTTTTGCCTTGAAAAAGTCCACATTGGACGAAACGCGTCGGCTAATAATACAGTTTTCCTATTGTCTTTTACTTATATATTTATATAATATAAATTTATATATATATAATATTTATATATAATATAATATGTATATATATATATATATATATATGAAGAAATATAGTTTTAAGGTGTGATATATTTATGGGATAAAGTGCTCAATATCAGAGATAGTGTATGTAAATATAAAAGTGAACATTGAAGTCAACACTCAGAGTTGACAGGCTGTTTCATGCTAGACACAATCGTCAGGCCACGTGTATTGTTTTTTTTCTCGACTTTTTATATATAAGTGTCAGTGGTCCATTGTGGGTAGTCCATTCTGACGGTTATTTTGACGGGAGTGGTTTGTTTCTTTATTTATTTGGGTTAATTTATTTTACTTGTTTTTTTTTATTTATTTTCCATTTCAATTTTTATCTTATATATTTATTTATTCTTTTCGGTTTTCGATGTTTTAGTAGCGCAGGAAATAAAGACAAAAAAGATCAACTTTTCATATTCTTTGCAAGGATTGTGGTATAGCGCAATACACACGTGCAGCCATTCAAAGCGAATTCTTCGTAGCTATTATATATCACATTTTTCGGACGCGTTTCCTCGTCTTTGTTGTCTTCATCTCGACATTTCAACTGCTCTCTTCTTTCTTCTTAAGAGTCAGCTATGTTCGGTGAACATCTCCGTTTATTTTGATTTGTTATTGGATTCAACGTGGATGTGCGTTGTGACGTAATGGACATCAACTCTGAATGAAAAATCAGAGAGCCGTGTTCGAATTCCAATCGGGTTTGTTATATTTATTCATGTGCAAATACCCTTGAGGAAAGCTATGAATCCATCTCTTCTTCCCCCGGTCTTGAATAGCCTTGGTTGGCAATCAGTCTACTAATATTCTTTTAGAAGTGTTGGTGCTGGTGTCAGCGTCGCGTTTTCTGTCATAAGTGCATAGGATAATGTGGAGATAGTTTTGGTCATGTTTTATTCCAATAGACTTTAATGTCTGCGAAAAGCAGAACTATTTTTGGAAATTGTTCAGATAATGTTTGGACCACAGTTCCTTGGAGGTTTCTCAGAAATACTTTAAGAAAGATTGTCATTCTAGTTATAGTTTTTCAAATCCGTATGCTTTCTGATACACTTTCAGATTAATTATTTCTTTGGAAGATGTTCTTTGTGTGATCATCTCTTATCTCGTATGTATCTTTGGAGGCAAACCAGTAATCTTTTTTCTTCATGCTGCACTGATGATAATACATCAGCTAAAAACTGGTCACCATTCGGCATGTGATGTCAAGATCACTTTTCTCTGAGTGTTTGATTGGTTGATTTTGTTTGGCGGCATATCAGCCTTTATGGATTATATAATGCCGAAATCTCCATATTGTGAACACAATTTTATGGCTTCAACTAAATATGTTTTGAACGCAATTGTATGTCTTCGAACTACAGATAAAATATATTGTTGGTAATTTTACTATAAATATATATTGTTGGTTGGTTGATTTTAACGGCGTATCAACGGCTATGAGTTATTTTATGCCGAAATCTGAATATTTTGTCCGTAATTTTATTCTTTCAACTACAGATATTTGTACATAATTTTACACGTTCTAAGTAAAGGTATGTTTCCTTTTAGATATATAGCTTGTAGATCATAAAATGTATTTTACTATAAAAATGTATTTTTATATTTTTAGTGTTGCACTGATTGTCGTTTTGCTATAAAATGTATTGTTGGTTACTTTATTATAAAAAAAATGTACTATTGATTTTTTAGGGGATAGGAGGTTCACTATCTGCCTAGAGCTGGGGCCCTAACAGACGCTACCGCCCCGGGCCAGGGTAGACCTGGGAACAGCAGCAATTAAGAGGTGGTGCCACGCTCCTCAAAACCTCTAATCTCCTGTTCAGAGGCCTTGCTGTGGGATGAAGTTTATCTTCATACCTTGGACGACCCTGTGAGTACTATTAGTACATCTAGGAAGGCAAGATTCTTGTTTTTTTTTTTTTTTTTTTTTTTAGTTTTTTTTTTTTTGGCTTTCTCTAATGGGTTGTATGAAGGACATGCTATATCAAGGAAGGAAGGAATCATCATGGACTTTTTTGGATGGGGAGATTCAAGTGTAGGTAAATTATCATTTAATAGCGTATTGGAATCGGTGAGCCGACTTCAAATTTCGGTTGAAACACTTTGCGTTTAATTCGCACTAATATTCTTGGAAAAGGCATAAATCCATTTTTTTTCTTTTTTAAGCTTTGAATTAAATATCAGAGCAGACTGGGTCTTAGCGCTTTCGTTGGCAATCAGTTTAGAAGAAGGCAACAGAAACCACTATATATATATATATATATATATATATATATATATTGATATACGTTGGTATATAATCCAAGTAGATCCTAGTAATATAATAGGATTTGGGATTTTACTGTGCATTAATTTATCTCTCTCTCTCTCTCTAATATATATATATATATATATATATATATATATATATATATATATAAGGATGAGAACTAGAGCTTAAATAACTGGGAGATCTTTATATATTTGAACTGCAGTGAAAACATTGCTGCCTGATTTGTAAAGAGACATCAATATAGATCAGGGGTCATCAAACTTTCTCGACATTTTTGTTTCTTTCACCCGCGACCTCCCATTTAAAATTTGAACCTTAAAACTCGCACTGCCTTTGGCAATTAAAATGTTAACTAAAATGTATGAATAGTTAAGAAATTTGGATCAGGTTCAAAATCCCAGAGTCATCAGGTTCTGAACAACCCACCCCTTAATATATTTAAGAAAATATATTAAATAACCCCAACAAATCAAGCAAATAATATGTTAAGTACACCAAGCCTAAAATACAGCCAATGCTTTGAAAAGAAATGCATAACGACTACTAATATCCAATTAATAAGGCATTGTGTGCAAAGAAGATGGTTAAAACCGGGAGTGAAATGCAAAAAAAAAAAACTCTGAAATTAGTGCCGTATAAAAGCATGGAGGCACGGATTGAGAAATCGGAGAGCCGAGTTCGAATTCCTGTCAAATCCATTACACTCACTTACGTGTTAATACCCTTGGGAAAAGTATGAATCCTGTTCTTCCTCTAGTTATGGGTAAATAGCAGGACAGATCAGGTTCTATAGTCTTGGATGAGGTCTGGTCTACCACAGAAAGAAATGGCAACCTACTGCGGGAAAAATCTGCCTCATCAGTCATGTATCGAAAGATACGTGATCGCCTAAGCATGTATTACGCATGGCACATAACTGACTGATAAAAGGCACAGATATGGGTATGGTTGGAGATGTATGAAAAGCGTATGTGCTTCATACAAAAAATATAGCAATATCAGAACGAGGTTATTTTTGGATGAATTTGACACTTCATTAAAAGATATTATTAGAGTAATGCTAAAATATGCTCCCAGGTAGTTAATATACAGCGTAAAAATGCCTTGAAAAAAAAACATCCGGACACGAAAGTATATATAAACATTACTCTTTTCATTCGTTACATCACCAGTATGATGACACAACCTTTTGTGAATACCGCTAATCCGCTTTTAAGCCACACGTAATATTAAATTCGGATTGTATTGAATAAGTGATCCTGTGTTAATTCAATTTTCTTTTTTTGACCGTTTCACCCCAAGTAAGGCAACAAAGCCACTAACACAGGGGCTTGCTGAGTTTGAAAGAGTATAAGAAAACATTAAGGAGTGAGAACAATAAAAGGATAGAAATTAAGAAGGCAGAAGATAACAATTGACATTGCATTTAAATTTTTGAAGATCAAACTTGACTGGAATGTCAGAAGCCGGAAGAGATTTCCACAAGCGAGAAGCGCGAGAAAAGGAAACAGCCTAAAAATTACGGTTATATCTTGCCATTTTGACTGTAAAATGAGATCTTACCGCCAATTTAGTACCGCGCTTAAATTCATCAAGTTTAGGTCCCATAGACGAGAGTTCATCAGAACAATTACAATGAAAGTATTTATAGAAAATGCACAGTGGAATGCTACTTTACGGCGGTGGGAAAGTGACTGAAACCGAGATGCCAGGTCCGAACCAATGATATTGCAGATTCTACTTTGGATTTTATTGAGGATCTCTAAATATATAGCAAGAGCACCAGACCCGATGTGGCAGCAATATCCTTCATATTATATGGAATGTCTGGTCTGCAAATAGAAGATGAACGGTGGGAGGAAGCCGTAGAAATTAAAATTCTCAATGGTCACTTAAAATCTAATCATGCTCTGTCACTATCGGTTGCCATTCTTTACCATTTCTTTCCGACGCACTAGATTTATATTCTTAGCCTTCCAATTATTACACTTGAGGACTTTCTGACAAAAACGAAAAAATCTTTTCATCATGTCAAATAGGAGACTGATTTTTTTTAATTTTGAACTATGACTCCTGATCTTTGTTTAAGTGCTGTCTTAGATCTTGAATAAGCGGCGCTAATCATAAAAGCAAAACTTCATTTTTACGTAGGCATAAGTGACCCTTCTACATAGGGGAAAAAACTATTTTAAGAACTGGAACATCTGGTCTGTGTTGTGTCATTCAAGCATCTCTCTCCCCCCCCCTCTCTCAATAGATAGTAGAGTAATGGATAACGGCTCGGACTGAGGAATTGGAGTTCGAATTCTAGTCGAATTCACTGCAGAATTCCAATCTTGGGAAAGGTATGAATCCTCTTCTTCTCCACCCAGCTATGGGTAAATAGCAGCACAGACTGGGTTCTATAGCCTTGGATGTCAACCTGTCTAGGAGAAGGACAACTTTGAATTCAAAATCTGATAACCTCAGCTACTACGAGCAAAAACAGAAGGTTGAGGAAAACCAGAAAATTTGGTGAAAATAATTGATTTTAATTCCTGAGCCGGGGTAGTAGGGATTTAGGTTAAGTGGCAACAGGGTGAGCAATAACTGAGCAGTACTAAATAAGAACAAGATGAGATATCCATTCATATGAACAGCGGAACGAGGACAATCTACTGCGCTATATTAAATAAAAGGTTTCGTATATCGACAGACATCTGAAGAAAGCCGGAAAGCACAAACGTCGAAACATTGTAAATAATAACAATTTTTGTTTCTATTTTCGTTAAAACTTCCCCGTTGTGCACATTCTGCATCTAGGTCATTCTCGGCATCCTTCTGTAGAACCATATCTCTATTGCCTCACGTTTCCTCTTCATCTGTGACGAGATTGTTCAGCTTTCCCTGACATAGAAATTGATTGATGTTGCATAACAGTTTGTCACTCTATTCTTTTTAATTTTTTTTCCCCTGTTTCTTAATACTTTGTTTAGCTTTTGGAAGGCACCTTTCCCTATTCCAGTGCGCCTTTGAATTTAGGCGTTAGATTTTATGTCCTCTGTTATGACAATTCCCAAATCCTTAAACTTCTGCACTTGTTTGATTCTGACATCTCCAATTCGTAGCTCTCATCTTTAGATGAGCCTCTTTCTGGAAACCATACATTCTGTCTCCTTATACTTAATAGTCAGTCCTTTCTTCCTGCTTTCCTTACTCCGTTGTCTAAGAGTTCCTGCAGTTTTCTTTCTGTATCTACCAGTGTCATCTGCGTATCTTATTTTGCCAAGATTGTGCCTACCGTTAATAAACCCGGTAGGATCACACATTTTCAAATAAAATCAATAAAAAAAGGAAATCCGTCAAAATGCTTTGGATAATACAAAAATGTTAAACTATAAAAATAACTAAAAATATGAAAAGCATGAGCTATAAAAAATAGACACTGCCAGTAATAAAATTTGATTAAATTTTAGGAACTAACATTAAATGTTTTTAGTAATAAAATCGACACAACCCACCGACGTGTAATTCGTACTAATGCGTAACATAACGAATACATTTTAAAACTCCGAAATTCTTTTTAGCCAAACAAGTATACTTCTTTGAAAATGGCTTATGAAAGCCGTAAACGCTTAAAATTCAGACACTACTTGCACTGTTGGTCAAAAGATGAATAAGGTTAATAAAGAAATCGTTACATAACTTTCATTCCTGTTTAATTTAACTAGCGTTAAATTTTTTGCTCAAATATAAATGATTTAAATGTTTATAATGTCAAAGTGAATGTGGAGTTAAATGGATTTTGAAAATTTAAGTAGATTTTAAATCGCGTGTTTCTAAATTACAGCAACACAAGACAGTTCCATGTCGATAGTACTTTGGGAAACAAGTGAAAAAATACAAATATCAGAAACTATTCATATTAAATTAAAACAACCAATAATTAAGAGAAACACTTATAATTTTAGAAACACGCAATTTAAAATGTATTTAAATTCTCACAGCCTATATAACGCCACACTTACGTGACATCACACACATTTAAATTCAGAAATATTTTGATATCAATGACATACATATGGAAGTTGGTTCACTGTGTCATGCGAAACAATTTCTATTGCCAGAATCCATCTTGCAACTTTATAAGATTATCATTCATCCGTGAATCAAATATTGCTATCACATCTGGTATATTGCATCTGGTATATATTTTGAGATTCTTGACAAAATTCATAGAAGAATCTGCAACGTTATCAATCCTGATCCGGCATCTTGGATTCAGTCATTTTCCCACCGCCGTAGTTTCTCAGTGTCTTTTCTATAAATATCTCCGCGGCGATTGTTTTGATGAGCAATCTTCGTTTGATACATCGACTTCATGAATTTAAGCGCAGTACTAGATTGCTTTCAATTTTACTTGAAATTGCTCATTGTAACCTTAAGTATTATTCTAATAGTTACATTTCTAGCTTCAGGCATTTTTCTTTCTTGTCAACTAAGGTGTTCAAAATGTCTTCATCTGTCTCCTCGTATCTTGTTTTTTTTTGTTTTTTTTTAATGTTCTCTCTCCTCAGCGTTTTCTCATTTTCTTTCAGTTTCAGTAACCCTTTGCTTCTTAGAGGCGATTACCGCCTTACTTGGCATGAAATAATAAAAAAAACCCCAACAAAACATAATGGTTGGATGCTCGATACCGTGTAAAACCAGTTTTCTATGGTACCTAACTAATCCCTGTTCAAGATGCCTGCTCAAGCACATTTGTATTTTTCAAGTGCGATGCTGCTGAGCGGAGTTCTGTTACAGTTTCTGGGAAAGAGCATACAATCTGGCGTGGTCAGGAGTTAAATCAGGACAGTACGTTACGTTTTATCCGACGTGCTTTGGTCGCTCGACCACAGAGAACTTTAGAGTCAAGCAAGTTTCTATTTGCCTTTAATGCACATTTACCCGTTCAGATTTCTTCCAAAGCCATATCTGCCCAGGTTCGGATCCAAAACATAAACAAAGATATTTCTTAAGAATTAATTAATTTGTTTTTAATCCAACACATTTTTATTACTTCAAATGCAATTTTTAATGGATACCCGTATTGAACAAGACGTTCCGTTTTTCTAAAAAGTGTTTATTTCTACTATTTACATTGTTCGGACTGTGGTCCTCATCTTCGTTGCCATATTCACGATGTTTGGGCCGTTGTACGCTCCAGCCTTGTTCAGGTGAATTTCGAACCAAACCCTTTATTTCGTCCACCGGGGGGGGGTACATTGTTCTAGTTCCACGTGCCATGCCTCTTCCGGATATCTTCGAAATTCACCTGAAACGGCTGGGACGCACAACGGCCGAGGTTTTGTCTATTGTTTTTATATAAAAAGTTGAAGCCCAACCTAAACAAAATCAACTATGGAATCTCTACAAATATCCTTCAATGTCTATAATTGGTAACAGAAGCCATTGGTTTATACCAACGGCTTCCCATACTTAATACTTCTCGAATTCACTCTCGCGTGGTCATGTGTGACGTCATGAGCTGCGGGGCGATTTTCGCTTCTAGCATCTTATATGCACATGTTTATCGTTGCTAGGAAATCATCCATGTAAATAGAAACAGACTATCATCACTGACTTGTCCGTATATTGCTTAATATATTGTAGAGTAATTGACATCTTTGATAATGGCTTATGTAAGCCGAAAGCTTAGATTGGATTAAAAAATATGTATCAATATTGTGATTTCTTTCTTCGTTTAATGATAATGTTATTAAGCTTATCAGACGTTATGAAAAGAATTTACATAAAATAAATAGACAACACTTGTCTATATTATTTAATGAAACATGTATGAATGAAAAAATGATGCTTAAAAACGACTGATACGTTACTGCGGTTAAGTTTTTTTATTTAATTTTTCTTGTATTCTTTTTAATTTTCTTCTATTCAGGATTTAAATTATATAGAAATTGTTCGAATGTTTTGTATGTCCGAGCACTTTTGGCTATACTTTAGTCATTATCAAGGATGATTTTCTAATTATTTTTAATACATACAGAAAAGACAAAAAGAAAATCATCCTTGATAATAATGGTTAAAAGTATACCCAAAAGCGCTCGAACATACAAAATGTTTGAACAATTTCCACATAATTTATATCTAGAAAAGAAAAAAAATTATAAGAACACAGGAAAAAAAAACAAAAAAACTTAACTTCAGTACCTTGTCAGTCGTTTTTAATGAAACTTTTATAAGAGAGGGATTGCTGTCCAAAACAGATTTAATTATATATATATATATATATATATATATATATATATATATATAATACCTTACGTCAATAGTACAAATCCGAATTTCATGGTAAATACAATCTTCAGGTATTTATAAAAAGGATGAATTATTCGTTACGATCTTCAATAATTCTGGGTCTTGTGGAAGCAACGTTATATAGTATATTAATTCTATG
This sequence comes from Acanthosepion pharaonis, assembly GCA_903632075.3. Lineage (NCBI taxonomy): Eukaryota > Metazoa > Mollusca > Cephalopoda > Sepiida > Sepiidae > Acanthosepion > Acanthosepion pharaonis. Next base: position 1,620,014 of record CAHIKZ030003848.1, on the reverse strand, counting down.
TTTAATAATTTTATAATTAGATTCTAATACTGAGGCATACTTCTGGATTCAAGTTATAAAATTACAGAGTGGGGATAAGGAAAAAAATCAAACAAATTCCAATAAAATAAAAATTAATATTGGAAACACCGAAATATAAAAAAAAATCCGTTAAGCGTAAAGGGATAGCGAATCTTAACTTTATATAGATAAGGATAAGAAAAAGAAAATTGTAATAACTATTTATAAATAAGTAAGAATATAAAAAAGAAATATATTAAAAATAAAAATATATAAATAATAATATTAAATATTATAGATGTAAAGATAATAAAAATATATCATAAATATTACTAAATATATAAATAATTAAAATATATAATAGATAATTATAAAAATAAATATAAAATTAAGAATAAAGTTATAAATATAGGAATAGAATCTGTATAATTCTGAGATGAGGGTATTATGTACGTTGCCTTACATTATTCGGACTATTGTCCTCATCTTTTTCGCCATATTTATCACAACATTTCGGCCGTTGTACGCTCCTCTCAGGGCCTTCTTCAAAGGGAATTGGAATGTCGAACTGATCCTTTACATTTCGCTCATGGGCAGATGGAACTTCTAGTTCACTGTGCTCATGGAAATGAAACAAAGGAGATAATGATAATTGACATCCATTGAAGATGGCCTAGAACAGTCTACAACATTTGAACTTGTGAGTCTATGGCGACAAAGATGAGGACAATAGTCCGAATAATGGAAATAATGTATAGGAATAGAAGAAGTAATAAACATAACGATATAGTTATGGAGAAGAAATAAAATATAAATGTATGGTTGCTTATGTCTATTTATTTAATTCATATCATATATATCATTCACACACATACTATCGTAAATTGCATATCTGTTAATTTCCACATGACAACAGAAAATGGGAACGTGGAAAAAGGAAGGTAGAAGGTAGGATATGAAAATCTCGAAAAAAGCAAAAAAAAAAACCCCGGTGAAAAGAAAATATGTCTTGTTTCGAAAAAGCCATATACAGACAAGCTTTCCGCTTTAAGTTTTTTTACTTTTTTTATTCTTTAAAATCGAGTCAGATTTTATTTAACTTTTTTTCCTTTATTTATGACGTACTCTTTGCTGTATTAATAGATTTTATATTTTTCTCGATTTTCAAAGATAAAGCTAAATACTCGTGGGAAATTACCGCTACAACTAAACATAAAATGATCAATCGATATACAACATCAGAAAAAAGAATTACAATGATGAAGACAAGTTTCTGCTTAATTAATCAAAGGAAAAGATTAATTTATTCCCTTGTTCAAGTGCTTTTTACCAATTGCAATTAGGTACGTGTTTAAAAAAAAAAATGAAAGATTTTTCTCGGTACAGATGAGAAATGAAGAAGGAGAAATTTCTTTTTGATTTTATGTGCATATAATTGTTTTTAAAAGTGGTAGAAAGAAAGTATTGAAAAATACTGAAATTTTAATATTTCAATTTCTTATTGATGCTAACCTCCAGGTGATTGACATGTTACAACTTCTCGGACTAATAATTTCTTCTTACAAGAAGTGGAAAGATTATATTGAATCAATTGCTAGGTGTGCTGCTAAGAAGGTGGTACGGATTGAAGAATCTGAGAGCCGAGTTCGAATTCCAACCGAGCTCATTACATTCACTTACATGTTGATATCCTCGGGAAAGGTGTGAATTCATCCCCCACCAAATATGGGTAAATACTGGGACAGACAGGGCCCTAGAGTCTTAGTTGGCAACCAGTCTGGGAGATGGAAAACTCTGAATGCAAACCACCTGCTGCCTTGTATGTCTTGCCTCTTTAACTTTTGCGAGGAAGGACGGGGTAACCTCAACATCCCTGGTGCTAAAGGAACCGATAAGCCATTGCACTATTCTGCCTTGAATGTCACCTTGAGTCACACTTGTGAGATGGAAGAGAACGGTGAACTCATCGGCGCAAAATGTGCAAGCTGAATAAATGGTGGTGATGATGATGCTAAAAAAGTTGGTTAAATCTGTCAGAATCTATCTTAGATATTTATATGTCTACCATTCGTCTATGCTTTGTATATTACTGCCACAAATGGTCCACTGGTCATGCTATATAGAGATTCTTGACAAAATCCAATGCAGTGTAATTGGTGCTGACTTGGTACCTCGGTTTCAGTCACTTTTAGGCCACCATAACGTAGCTTCCCTTTACCTTTTCTATAATATTTTCATGGTAATTATTCTGATGAACTTTCCTCTATGGTACATAGACTTTATGAATTTAAGCGCAGTACTAGATTGGCAACAAGGTCTCATCAATTTACAGTTAAATTGGCTAGATGTTACTGCAAGCTCTATGTTAACAGTTTATTTTCTTACTCTTCTTGCTTGTGGAACTCTTCCGGATCAATGCTTTCCAGACAACTTTGACCTTCAAAAATTAAATGCAATGTCAATCCTTATCTCCTGTCTTCTTGATTCCTCTTCTTTATTGTTCTCGATCCTTAATAATGTTTCTTTTTTTTTCCTCATTAATTCACACTCAGTAACCTGTTGTGCCTTAGTGACTTTACTGCTTGTTTGGGGTGAAATGATTTAAAAAAGAAAAAGAGAATTATGCCATTGAGGTTTCTTATAGAGTAAAAGATGCGGAAATAGTGAAACCACAATCTTCTCTCTGGTTCAAACCTGCCTGTTAAGCCGCTGTAGCCCACAGAAATCACTTTTCTGGCTATACCAACATGATAGTTCTGATCACAACAGACAGCCGTTTGCGTCTGCTCGTGATAATTGTAAACATGTTCTCATGTTAAGTCATTATTTGCTGATAGAATGAAGTACCTTATAGCCTCTCACAAGTTTGGTTCTCTTAGCTACTGGCAGATTTGTAATATTGTGTTAAATAAGAGTAACACTTCTTTCCCTCCTCTCTTCACTCATTTTGTGATGTAACCATATTCTGCTGATAAAGCAGAATGTTTTGCTCGTAAATTATCTTCCATTTCTACTACCTGGGGTATCTTTGCCTGACTTAGAACTGGGTCTCTACAGCATGATGATGTGTAAATTATGGTATCCATGCTACAGCCATTAAGAAATGTGCCCCTGAGTTGGCTTCTGTTCTCTCTAAACTCTACAATAAATATCATGCTACTTCTTGCTTTCCTGCTTGTTGAAAATCTTCTGTAGTTCCAGTTTTGAAGAACTCAGGCGAACCGTCTGATCCGTCTAGCTACCGGTCAGTTAGCCTTCTACGTTTTGGGGCAAAGTACTAGAGGCTCTAATTAACTCTGAATTGGTTAAGCATCTCACCTCGTAGGGTTTTCTTTCACATAAGCAATGTGTCTCACACTCCTCTCGGTTATGGTTTTTCTATATGAATTTTTGCACTGATTCAGTCTTTATTAAATCGTGAAATGAAAGTTGTCCTGAGTGGCCACTCTTCTAGATCATTTTGCTTTAATGCAGGTGTTCACCAGGGATTTATCCTTGGACCTACATCGTTCTTAATTTTCATCAGCGACCTAACTGGTGGCATCAGTTCTCAACTCTGTATCTATGCTGATGACACAACTATTTACCCCTATCTTCTAACTACTGGCCAATTAGACTTCTACCTATTTTGGGCAAAGTTGTAGAGGCTCTAATCAACTCTGATGTATTGGTTTCAACTGACTAAGGGACTTAATTTTTGTGCTTCCCGCCATACTGACACGTGAGACGTTTTTTACCTTTTGACATGCGCATAAGTTAGAGTTGTGTCAAGGAGAGTGCAGCCAAGTTGTGTAACGCTACAAAAGTAAATAAAATAACCGTGGTTTCCGTTAATTACTTTAAAAGGGGATTACATTTCATTCTTATAATTTATTAAACGATCATTTGTTTTGTAACCAATTAGAGTCTTAGGGGTACCAAATCTCCTGCATCTGTAGCAACAGTCGGTGTGTTTAGGGCAAAATAATAACCTGATGTAGTTTCTGATGCTGTCTCTGTGTTTTTGACGATTCATGTTAACCGTCTGTTCAGTTTAATTGTTAATAATTTTCTAAACTCGTTCAATTCCATTTTAGTTCTGGGTATGACGATAAACTACATCTGGCAGCAAAGCCTCTAATCGGAAGATTGGAGGTTGGAAAAAAGCGTGGAACCACCTCTTAATTGCGGTTGTTTCCAGGTCCACCCTGACCCAGGGTGGTAGCACCTGTTAGGGGTCCCAGCTATAGGCAAATAGTGAACACCCAAACAAAACGCTATGAAAGTATAAAAATACATTTTTATAGTAAAAATACAGTAATGCATTTTATATAAAAATTACCAACAATACATATTTATAGTAAAATTGCCAACAATACGCACATTCTAACAAATTGTAGCGACTTCATCGAAATCCGTTCGAAATACTACGAAACAACAAACATGAAAAACCCTTTCATGACATTAATCCATATAATATCCGACAATATTTATTTAATCAAACTGTACTCCAAAATAAAACTTCAAGAAAACTACAACATAAAACACATGTATCACCACCGCTAATAATTATGTTTACACAAATATGTATGTGCATAAAAGCTGATGATCTGCCATGTATTCAATTGTGAAAACAGAATAACATTTTTATTACTTCAACGCTCCCAAGAAAATAAAATTTCGGCATTAAATGACCCATAAGGTATTGATATGCCGTTAAACAGAAAAATCAAATCAATTCCATTTTACAGTCGGCAGATGTAGAACACTTTCCTTGAGGTCAGATATAGGCCAGATATGTCTTGCTCTCCGCGTTCAATATAAATTATAATTGGAGACAAAATTCACGCGAACAGTTGATGAAAAATGTTCAGATAGTGATATTACCAAAAGTAATATAATCTTCCAAGTGTTGCTTGTTATTGCGTCTTGGCGTGTTCACCTAATATCCATCACAGTCTCAATTCGAGATGTTATAACTTCATAGAACATACAAAAAGAGAAAAAAGAAAAAAAAAGAAATGCCGAAAGTGGTCATCATCAAGTTAATCCAAATACCGATCACTTTATTGATACGGCGGGAGAATAGGAAAAGAATCTGATGAAAGTTACGGCCCCATGTCACCAAATTGCGATAAGGTAAGACGGTAATTTATCACAGTCTATTGCATATAAAAATTATTAACATTATAAACTTTGAGATTGATTGATATGATTTTTACGGCTTATAGTAGCTTTTGCAAGTCGGAAAATATTTTTAGATTGTAAGAATTGTTTGGAGATAATAATGATTTACCGATAGAAGTTCTACTAATTATCCCATAGCTGGGGGAAAAGAGGTAAATCCATACTTTTCTAAAGTGAATTTTTACGACTGTTCGTGATTATTCTTCCTAGCGACTTTTCCTGGCAATACTTCCGACGAATGCGTGCGACTGGCTTCGAAACACTTCCGAGACTTCTTGGAGATTTCTGCGTACCTGAATAGGGAGTTTTGCCAAATTCCCCCACCTCAGCCATAATTCAACCCGATTGGTCAATTCCGACTACGTGATCCATCTGAGGTTGTTTTCCTCGGACTTTGAACCTTCCAATTTCAGCACACACGAACTTTTGAGGAGTCTCAAATTTTGTATATACACGCATTTATCGTGTTTCGTGATGGTGGGGACGTGATCAGAGTTGACGATTTTCACTTCTTGAAATTGCCAACCACTGGTTATAATAGCTATTGTTTCAAATCATGATTTCCGGTTTCCGTATCATCTAGATCTCACACCTATGAATGAATACACATTTTCAAACCGAGGGAATTGATATTTTCGTTTTAACACTTTCAAACCATTTAGCGCAGTTGTATCATCTAAAATCTGCGGTATTCTCTGTTCTCTCTCTCTTTCATATATATATATATATATATATATATATATATATATATATATATATATGACGATAAAGAACAAATAGGAAACGTTTATAAATGTAACATGTTTGATTTATATTAAAGCTTAGGAATCAACACTGTCTGGTGACTGTCACTTTTACGCTTGAGTGCGATCTTCACACCAAGTTATATATATATATATATATATATATATATATATATATATATATATATAATATATTTAATATACTGTTTATACGTTATTTTTATAGATAGATATATTTAAGTAATGTTCGGTTTATAATAAACAGTATTGACTACATTTACCGGCGTGTAAATCTAGTTAGTACTGTTTATTATAAATGGAGCATTTATTTAAATATTTGTATCTCTAAAAATAACTTCTAAGGGAATATATTAAAATAATTCTCTGACTTAGTCCATTTCAATATATATATATATATATATATATATATATATATATATATATATATATATATATTGTAAAAAATGACTACATATACTAGAACCATTAAGCATAAAAAACAATGAACTCAACCTCAATTAAATATTATCAAATTTGGGAAGAAACATAATATATTTCATTAAAAATCGATGACATGAACTCTCAAAGAAGCGAGATTTGAAAATTACGAAACTGACATAGCAAAAAAAAATCTCTTTTTTGTTTTTTTACCAACACCTTTTTAAACGGCTTATGAAATTCGAAAGTACACAGACTTTGGACAAGTTATATTTAAATATATAGCGTGAATCAGGAAAATGTTTCAAAATAAGAAAAATAAAAATATCCTCAACAAAGAACTTTCGTTCGTCTCCAACAAAATTTATATAAAATTTAGTTTGTATGTTTTTTGCGGGTATTTAACAGTAAGCGTTGAGATTCCGGAAAGAAATTATCGGATCAGGATTTCATAACTGATACATATTTTGTTTTTATTATTGCCCATTTCACGAGCATGCGCACTCACTCATACGTGCCGTGAAGCCCAAGAACATCCCTTACATCGGTTTCGTCATTCATTTCAATTGAACCTCTTCCAGTCGTTCTGGAATTCATCTTGCCGCTAAATCTAGGAAGGGATTTCAGGAGAGCGAGTCTGCATTTATGGAGTATAGCAGCTATATTTGGGCTGGAGCTGCCCAGATCTCACTTGCTTGTCCTGATAAAGTTCAAAAACATTTAAAGAGACTTGTGGGTGATGAGTTATTTTCCAACTTATAACCAGTGGTGACATCCTACCGGTTTTCGCGAACCGATTATTAAGATTATAAAAGCTTAGCGAACCGTTTGTTGGATTATCCGAAAATAATCTTATATATTAATAGCCTATATATAATAGCTAAAGATATAATTAATACCATTGCTCTAAGTACTGCGGAGGCTGAAAGAGGGTTTTCTGTGATGAACATAATTTATTTTAACAAAAGAAATCGGTTTGAAGTTAAAAACATGGCAGATCTTTTCGTCATAAATTTGATCGATCTTCCGTTGGATCTTTAGGATTGTAACGATTTTGTTCGAATGTTGCTAAGCAACCATAACACAGTTGATGACACTAGAGTCAAAAAGCATCATCATTCTTATGAACATAAATATGATAAGAACAGAATTTTCATCTGAAAATATCTTAATAAATAAATGATTTCTATTAAGTTATCAAATTGTTTTGTCTTTTTGATAGTATAAAGTGATTTGTTTCCCCTTCCCAGATTGAAAAGAAGATGAGCGTAATAGTTTACTACCCGCTTTTATAGAATCGGTTCCTGGAAAGTTTGGATACCATTATTGCCTATAACCTTTTATCACATACGAAACCTTGCGAGTCTCTCGTTGTTCTATCTCTATTTCCAAGGCATGTGTTCTGAGGAACTACATTCCTTGAACCCAAAAGCCCTGACTTTTACAACTGGGACCCGCCATATCACATAAACAAATGTGAATCATCCCCAATCCCTTTCGTGTTCCATTAGTAAGAATTAAGTTCCAATCGGACAGCTTCTTCCCAAGAACAGCTGCTTTGTGGAATGGACTCCCAGCAGGATGCTTTCCCAATCCCTACAATCTTAAGCCTCTTCAAGTCTATAGAGTTAATCGTTATCTTGCCTATGAACTTCACTCCTTATCATTACGCTTATACAACACCATAGAGTAACCCTTTGCCTTGAGTGGCACTTAGGTCTTGTATTGGGTAAACATTAGTATGAAAAACAAACTTCATGCATATAAATATATACATAAACATAGCTTGTCTGGCTATGTCAGTTACTACTGAAAAGTGAGTTCGATCCTCACTGGATGCCCCCATGCTTTCGGTCTTGTGCCACATTTAAGCTACGCTTGGAAAATCGCTATATACATAAACATACATGCATATAAATATATACATAAAGATACGCTATGAACTTGCAGTAGCCCGGATTTCTCAATATCAGTATTTGTCAAAAATTTGTCTGATTTTAGTGTGAAACAATTTAGTGAGTGGTTTTGAGAAATAAATGTATTTGAAAAAATTGAAAGAAGAATGATATGTATAAAACCAAAATAGATAGGCACGTGTTCTTGGAAAGAAACAGTGCACAAATACAAAAAAAAAAGGAAAAGAACGACAAAATCGAGGCATCCGTTCAAAACATTGGGTCGGAACTAAAGTTCGTAGCGTTTTTAAGTGAATTTCGAAGACAATATTTACATAGATTTAGTCATCCACCATCTTTCTCCATCTTCGAGATAGTTTCATGATTCCATCTTTCCAGAACTTAGCATCTTTCTGAATGATCAACTATTCTAAGTGGTTTTACAGTTTTCCAGAGAACTGAAGGTGTTCCCATTAAGAGAATTTTGTAGAGAACATTGTTCTAGGTATGACAATAAACTACATCCGACGGCAAGTCTTCTGATTGTGAGGTTTTAAGGAGCGTTGAACCACATCTTAATTGCTGATGTTCCCAGGTCTACCCTAACCCAGATTAGTAGCACCTGCTAGAATCTCAGTTATGTGCAAATAGCTAACCCCCAAAATGGAGTCAAAACACTATGAAAGAATCAAAATACATTTTTGAAGAAAAAATAAACAGCAATACATTTTTGTATATTTTGTATTAAGGAATTATTAATGCTCCCAAGAAAAATATCTTCGGCACCAAATGACCCATAAGATGTTGATATACCGTTAAACAAACCAAGCCCAAACATAGAAACATTACTTGGCAACTCAACAAAATGATCCATTCAGTTCATCAATTCTTACGAACAAATGACATCTCTTATTTGTTTTTAGATGAAGCATTGTCAATCAATATTAATTTTAAACTTTGATTAGTAATTTTATTTCATCTTCATCGTTTACTTGTAAAAATTATCTCAAAACCTTGTTTCAATTAATATTAACAAAGAACTGTATAACAGACACAGTGAGTGATGAGTTATAACTAGCAATACATTAATTAATTAAATCATCCCCAGATACATTGTGTTTTGTACTTTTAATGGCATAATTTGAAGGGGTTAGTTTCATATTAAAGTCAAGTTATATCTTGATAGGAAAAAGAAAACTCCGATGAAAATGAAATGTAAAAAATAAATTGAAAGAAAATTACTAGACCGAATTAACGATTAATATACAAAAATGACTCAGAGCCCACGAGAAAACTCTCCTCCAGGCCAATCGCCTTGCCGCTGACAGCGGAAGGAAAAACTAAACTATACAAAAATGAGACAATTTTTTGACTCATTCTGTGACATACTGTGTCGTCAGTGTTCGAAACAAAGCAAAAGCCACGATTTAAAATCATGTTTTCGATCAAGGTAGTCTTCTAAATCTCATTTGCTCTTGTGCTGAGTTTAGTCAACTTCAAGAATCTAAGATATGATTTTAGTATGGCACCTTCGATAACGTTATCACGTCTAACGTCACTTCCGCTAAAAAGTGTGCTTCCAATATTAGCCCTTTTTATTCCGGACTTGTCCAACATCCGAGGCATTGCAACTCACACGGATGGAGGTGATCAGATCAAATCGTGATAAAGAGACTTTATTTCTTTTTCGTCTTTCCATTCTCTCGTTCCATTCAATATCTTGGGTAAAGAAAGCTGACATCAAGCACTTGTTTTTATTACATTAGTCAAATATCGTAACCGGCTTCTCACTTTTATTTGCAAAAGCTATGATTTTGAATGCTGAATTTAATGGCAGGCAGACCGGCTCTTTCTACTTGACTTATTTCCTTCATTTTGTCATTTGTCTAACTCGGGTAAATTTAATAAATATCTATTCCCAAATATTTCATTTAATGAATGAAAAACTTAAAAAAAAACTATACATGATGATTAACGTGACGAGACATTGTGAATATGAAGTGTTCTTAATTAAAGTATCTACCAGATTGTTAGCGTTGTCTATGTCTTTTTTTTAAGGAATGGATGTCCTGTTCAAGATTAAAGAGAGAAACCTTTAAGTACAATTTCGCTTTAATGAACTAGCGCACAGGTAAACTTTATCATATCCAGTATCTGTTAAATTCAATTCGGAAATTTAAATATCTTCAGATTGGGATCAAAGTGGAGTATCTGTTCTAATTTGAGACAGTCCCAGAGATTCCAACTCTGCGGCAACACATTCTTTATTTCACTAAGACAGGTGGCGGTTGGTGTAATACTGACGCCAGCGTGACAGTAGTCGAGAGGACTGGATAAGTTTTGTTCTTTGCCCATATATACGCGTCTGGGCATCCCACATAAAACAGAGCTTGTGTCATATCCTACTTTAGTGTGTTGAGCGATAAGCATATAACTTCGTCCATGGTTTATGCTACCATCTCTAAACTGTCCCACAGAGCATGGGGACTTGATGGTATCCCTGCTATAGCCATTAAGAAATGTACTCCTGAACTGGCTCCTATTCTCTCTAAACTATACGATAAATACCTTGATTTCCTGCTTGTTTGTAATCCTCTTCTGTAGTTTCAGTCTTCGAGAACTCAGGCGAACCGTCTGATCCTTTTAACTACCGGATCAATAGACTTCTACATTTTTTGGCAAGGTACTAATCAATCCTGAATTGGTTAAGCATCTCAACTCGCAGGGTCTTCTTTCGGATAAGGAATATGACCAGGTCAACTCCTGGTGTATTGAAGATTATTGCTGAAAGAATCTATCAAACTTTAGATAAGAATGGTAAAGTTCGGACCGTTGCTTTAGACATCTCGAAGGCATTTGACAGAGTTTGGCATACTGGTCTTCTTCATAAGTTGGTATTATATGGTATTATTATTCAATCTTTCTTATCACAAAATGAATGTTGTCTTGAATGGCGACTCCTCTATATCTCTTTTGTATTAATAATTGTGTTCCCCAGCGCGATATCCTTGGATCCACGTTGTTCCTAATTTTCATCAACGACCTTCCTTCTCAACTCGATATCTATGCTGATGATACAACTATTTACTCTTGTATTAATAGTAAATCTGATCCTTTCGATAAGGTCAAATTAGCAGATGATCTAAAAAATGGCCTACAATTTGCTGTTAACTGGAGCAAGAAATGGCTTGTTAATTTTAACGCCGCCAAAATTAAACTACTCTCTTTTAATTGAATAATAAGAACCCTTTTTGCCTTTCATCAGCATAGCTGATGCTAACCTCCAGGGAAGTTGGTTCACTATGTCGTGCTAGACAATTTTTTTCTCTTGGAAACTATCTTGCGTATTTATAAGTACCATTCGTTCATGCATTGAATATTGCTGCCACATCTGTTATTGTGCTTCTGCTAAATATTTAGAGATTCTTGATAAAATACAAAGAAGAATCTGCAATGTTATTGGTCCTGACCTCACATCTCGGCTTCAGTCACTTTTCCACGGCCGTAACATAATTTCCTTGTGGTTTATCTATAAATACTTCCATGGTAATTGTTCTGGTGAACTTCCCTCTTTGGTACCTAGATTTTATGAATTTAAGCGGTTATAGATTGGCGGCCAGGTACATCTAACCACTTCAACTGTAAAATGACTAATTTTATATTTGAAATGACTAGCTGTAACCGCAAATTCTATGCTAACCGTTTCTTCTCTCACACTTCTTGTTTGTGGAACTCTCTTCCAGGTTCTTTCTTTCTAGTCAAATTTCATCTTTAAAAATTTAAATACAAAATCGTTATCTTTTGTCTTAATTTCTGTTCTTTTATTGTTTTCTCTACTTAATAATAGTTTTTCTCATGCTTTCACGCTCATTAACACCCCCCCTTGCGTTTAGTGGCTTTATTACCTTGCTTAGGGTGAAACGATTAAAAAATCGTATTGGGTAATCAATCAATTAACTCAAATTTTCGGCTTCAACGTGCTTATTCGAAGTCGCTATAAAAAGATTCCAGAATTAAAGAAACAGTTATGTAATTTAATTAAAAAATATCGAGCAGAGTTTATGAACATTAAATTTCTTTAAGTTTCTTTTAAACGTTTTATGAATAATTTACCTTTTGTATTGAAAGGGCAAGGCAAGTAAGCCCTTTCGCCAGCTTTTGTTTGACCCCAGCAGAGAAAACCATCAAAGGTGCTTTCACAGTAATTCTCGTCTACAATAATAATAAAAAAAAAAAAATGAAAGAAAATAATTTTAGTAATGTAAAAATGAT
>CAHIKZ030003848.1:1562500-1605000 GCA_903632075.3 Acanthosepion pharaonis | reverse complement strand
TACACATGTTTGAGGTTTATTGAGCAAGGTTGTTGTATGAGCCATAAGAGGTAAGAGGCACAGTTTATGAAGATATGTGGGAAAGATATCGGTTGACTCCCACATGAATAGGTTAACTCTTGGGAGTCGGTTCCACAAAGTACCGTCTCGTGCGAAGAAACAGTTCGAGTGAAACTTACTCCTTACTAAAGGAATAGAAAGGGGAAAGGGTGGTTTGCCTCAGCGTACGCGGTGTGGCGAGTCTTAGATGTGAGGGTTAGGGTTGGTGGAACCAAGGAATGTTACTCGTTAGAACATTTTCCATGGAAAGAGCGATAGAGTAGTTTGAGGCTTGCAACGTTTCGTCTGTGGGAAAGCTTTGGTATACGGCCATAGTAATATGAAAAACTATCTTTAAGCGCAGTGTGCGCTTTACTATAATAGTTCTTTTCAGATTAAAAATGAAATGAATGTTAGATTCCTGTTGAAAGACGCATTTTCTTTAATATGACTTTTATTGCATTTTTTAATCTTACAATCCAGAGCAGATTTTTTGTAACTTATATAAACGTTACGCGCTGTAAAATAGAATTTCTGGAAATTTCATAAATTTAAATAAGTGTGGGATAACAAATGTAAAAAAAAAAAAAAAATTACAACGATTTTCTAAAAAAAAAAGAAAAAATAAAGAAAAAAAAGAAGAAAATAAGAAACGTTTCAAAAATAATTTAATTCATTTGTGAATAAGGCCTGGAAGTTTCATTTAAATCCGACTATTATCCAAACGAATGTGTTTTTAATCAAATTTCCCATACAAATTCATGGTCTTGTGTTGACGCCAAGGAAACAAGAATTTTAACTAAAATTTCGAAGATTCTAAAAAGGATTGAAATAAATCATTTTTACATAAAATATCCTTTGGTCTTCCCTCTTAATAATAACAGAATTGTTTTGACGCTGAAATTTTGTTTTTATTAAGTTTTGGAAAGAGCGATAACAGTTATTGACCTTGAGAAACTTACTTTTCTGAAAAATTATTTTAAGAGAAAGATTTTACAAATTTCAAGTGAAAGTAGTACTGGCTGCTCAGTCACTGAATGCCAAATGTTTCCTTGGAGAGAAACGGTTAATATTACCATTACAACTAATCGTCTAAAATGTATGAACGGACATATTCTTATTAGTGAACGGGACGCAAAATTGAAATTAAAAAGTGAAATTAACGCAAAGGGTGAATTTTTCAGAAAGCACCATCAGTGTAAAATACAATATGGAAAGAGATTCGCTTGATGAAGACGACTGATTAGCAATCCAACATAATAGTTAGACACCAGTATGTCTTAGACAAGTGAAAAAGTTCCTAACACCGTTTTCTTGAAAACTAGGAACTGATTATACAGTTTGAAATCGATTTATCGCTAGAAAATATGCACACAGTTAAACTCCCACCCCACATATCAGCGAAAAAAAAAACTGCCAAATTATTAAATCTGGAGGTTTTCCTTTCATTAGTGGCTTGGAATTGAGGAAACATTAACATTGTTTTTATGGTCATCATTTTAAGTGATTTCACTATTTGAAAAAGCACAAAAAATCGTAAAAAAGATTGCAGGGGGTGAGACACATGTGAGGTGGTCAGGACAATCTATCACTGATATTATGTTATAAACACAATAAAGGTGAAGATACTCAGTGCATCTAGATGACAACCCGATGACGTTTGTCGAGAAAATACTTTTTTTAATCATTCCACCCCATGCAAGGCAACAAAGCCACTAAGACGAAAGGGGGGGTACTGATTTGGTTTGGTTTGTTTTACGTCATATATATATATATATATATATATATATATTCCATATGAGATTTGCTTAATGGAGTCAATTACCTCTTGATAAGTAGGTTCAAAAGACAATTCCGGAATTTCAGAATTTTTGCTTAATTGATGTGATGGCTTCCTCATCAGTAACCAAAGTAGTGTTTAACAGTTTCGAAATACTCTTTCCAGCGATCTAAAATGTCTGACTTATTCGTCAAGAGTGTTTCACAATCTGCTGTGGAGATTGAGGCAACACCACTTTTCTGAGGACCGAAAATGCTATTGAGACCAGCATAGAAAGCCTTTAGATCCTTTCTATCTGAAACTTCTTGGAGTTCAGTGGCCTTTTCAGACCACCAACACTCTTTCATGGCTCTGAGAGCTCGCTGGACCTGACTTTTGCACTTCTTGTAAGCGATCTTCTTATCAGATGAGTTCTTGTCCTTAATCCATGCTTTATGAGAAGAGTGCAATTGATCTATAAGCTGCTGAACTTCTGTATTATTGTCATCAAACCAGTCTTGATGGTTACGATGTGGCAGGCCGAGAGCCTCCAAGGATGTAGAATATGTTGCATCACGCAGAATATTCCAAGATGATTCGATATCATTGATAATATTTACAGAATCAAGTGCAGCATCAAGTTTGTCAGAGATCTCAATTTTCGTTTCAGTCGATTTAATGCGCTTGGGCACTGTAGATTTTATAATCCTTCGCTTTTGCAGATGCAGTGTAGTTTTACTTCGAAGTAGAGCGTGATCTGACAGATAGCATGTTGTGTGGAATGAAAGCGTTATCTTAAAATCTTTTATGTCTCATCTTTTGGTGATGACGTAGTCGATCAGATGCCAGTCTTTCGAACGAGGATGCATCCACGTGGTCTTATGACAGTTGCGTTGCTGGTAAAAGGTATTAGTGATACTAAGATCAAATTCCTTGCAAATAATGAGAAGGCGTAATCCATTAGAATTCACATGACCAATACCATGGTGGCCTAAAACGCCCTTCCAAGAATGATAATCATTGCCAACACAAGCATTGAAGTCACCTGTAAGGACTAATTTATCCTTATGTTGGACTTTGGAGATGACATCCCGAAGAAGATTGTAAAAATCATCTTTTTCTTCATCTGAACTACCTAAGGTTGGCGCGTAGCAGCTAACCATCGTCACACGGGTGTTGCACTCCAGATTGAGGGTTAATGCCATTATGCAATCAGATACACATTTAGGTAAGGAAGGCAGTGAGATAGCAAGGTCTGACTTTATGGCAAAGCCAACACCAGACTGGCGTGGCTCTTTCTCAGTCTTGCCAGCCCATAAAAATACGTATCCGCCATTTTCTTCCCTAAGCTGAGAATTACCAGCCAGACGTGTTTCACCAATGGCTGCTATGTCGATGTTATATTTCTTTAACTCGAGAGATACAAGAGCTGTTTTACGCTCTGGTGCAGAATCATTGCCCTGAAGCGTGCGAACATTTCAGGGTCCAAAATGGAAATATATATATATATATATATATAAGAAAAGCGTTAAAGCTACTAACACACAAAGGGGTACTGAATGTGAAAGAATATGAGGAAAAACATTATTAAGAATTGAGGCCAGTAAAGGAACAGGAATGACGAAAACAGAAGATAACGATTGACATTACATTTAAATTTTTGAAGATCCAAGCTGAATGGAAAGCGAGAAGCCGAAAGAGAGTTCCACGCATAATCGTTGCTAATTATGTTTTCTGATCCTAAAACTATACAGATTTTTAAACATATTTTAAATGTGCCATATGGCAGTGAATGCTGGACAATTTCTTAACAGAAGAAGAACATGAAGCGCTTGAGATGTGAGAATGATGAGAATAACATGAACAGAGAATGTTTTTAAGGGTAATAGAAACTTCAAAGAAAGAAACTGCCCCTAAAAACATCATAAATAGACAACTTGGGGGACATGTGATAAGGAAAAGAATCTTGGAGAATTTAGCATTCACTCGATATACTGAAGCATGGAAAAAGTCATTTTAATTTTACAAATCTAAGTAAATGAGAGAAGAACGAAGATATCGTGAACAAAGATGCAGTAAAGAATTACTTTGAGTAAAAGAGGAAAGGAAGTTGTGGAGAACTGTGATAGAAATGAGGAAAGAAGGGTCGAAGAGTTTAACATACGACATGCTGATGCAAGAGAGGCAGGGGAAACCGGCTTTATGAGAAAAAGAAACGCATGGACACAGAAGAAGCAAGAGTTACTTAGAGCAATAAAAACAGGAGGTTGTGGAGACCCTTTGAAAGACAACGGCATAGAAAAAGAAACAGAAGCCGTTAAATGATATTACAACTACAAATCAATACAGTCGGTATTAAACTTTAGTCAGAATTGATTTGCAACGAGATGGTCGTAATGGAACCTGAATATTTAATGGTTAAATCACATATTCCTTTTTATAAAATTATATGTCGCTTCTTCTTCCCATTCTTTGTTCTCCTTGACCCTGCGAAAAGAAGCCGTAAATTAACTTTATAATCAAAGATTGTTCGATGATGAGAGAAATACATGTTCTACAGATTAACATTTCAGATTTCTCCTTTTGGGGATTACGATCTCTGACTTCTGAAAACGGATGCTAGAAAATAAGTAAAGACAATAATAGAAATTTAGGAGAAGCCAACTAGAGAGCTTATCTATTCATGAATTTTTGAACAGGGCCCAATTTTTATGTTGAGAAAGTGGATACAACAAAGAGAAAAAAATGGATATCTTAGATTAATACCAAAATAGATAAATAAAAAAAAAAGGACGGAGAAAAAAATGAAACAATTTGTAAACATGTAACTTCAAACTAATTATAGACATCTAGTTTCTTTTCCCCACTGTTTTTTTTTCTATTCTTCACACTTTCCATTTTCAGGATATTAACTATTTTTCCTCTTCTCTCATCTTGATTAATGTCTTCCCAAAGAATTACCTCTTCGAAAAACCAGCGTTCTTTATCAATTTCTCTTGCATGTTTTGTCATCAAACGCGTGTGCATTTCTGGATCTTTTCCTCTTAAGGAACTAGAAGATACATTTGTAAATGGATTTTTGTTCATTTACTCGCGTTGCTATATTTATGAAATTTTGATGAAGGCTTCAAGCAAAGTTGAACATAAAGGTTATTGAGCGAACTCTTTCCAAGTTAGACGCACTTGTTTTGAAACATTGTTAAATAATAGTTTAGCAGAATATTATTTTTAGGGGGAAGTGTATCACTGCTCCGAATTCCTGAGGTTGAACTTAGGGGTCAGATAGAAGACAAAATAAAGGAAGTCGATTTTGATTGGCTGAACCAGCGTGGGAATGACAGTGAAAGTCTTTTTGGGAGTTGAGTGCTGACCGTCAAACAATGTAGACCTGTTTCCTTCGTGTTTGGATTTGATCCCCAGTGGAGGGAGGGAGCGCCCCCACTGGGTAGTTAGAAAAATGTATACGTCAACGTTAATAAAATAGCTAAGTTAAAATTCCCTATGTTGAAGTACTTTTATCTCCGAATCAAAATGCCTAGCGATCACCAGTCGGGAGAAGACGGGAGAGAAGATACAACATATGAGTGAATCGGCGCCGTTGCCCAAGACCAAGACCCTTACCAAAGGAGTATGCAACAACATTACTTTAAAAAAGAAGTGAGTTTAAATTCTAATTTCCAATTCCCTGATCATTAAAATAAATCTCGAACAGTCAATACAAATTTAGCCCATGTTCATCTTAAATCGGATGAAAGGAACGACAATACAAGAACAATATTTGCAATGAACTTTGCCTTTAGTCTCACCTCCACACTAGAGGATAAGGACAGTCCGCTACTTGATCTCTCCTTTCTCACGGTACATACGCTTTGGAATATAACTTTGTCAGCTCGTGACGTTTCTAGTCTTATAAAAAGTCTTGACTCTACGAAAGCTACTTGTCCAAATATAATTCATGTAGTTGTCCTTAAGAACCTTAGTCCAGAGCTTCGCACATTTTGATAAAATTATTTCACCGTTGTTTGGAGGGAGAAATATTTGCCAGGTCTATGAAAGGAGTCAGCTATATGCTCACTTGACAAGAATTTCGGTGAGCGCTCATTCTCGTCGCAAAATTACCCCTATCAGCCACCCCAGTTTCAACAGAAAATATTTTGAGGTTATCCTCAACAAAAACAACCTCCTGAGCAATAAAGAGATACTCAATCACCATGATCCTTTTTTCTTTTTTTTCGCTTGCTAACAACCAAAGATAGGTCGGTGTCAGTTGTACCAATGAGTATCAAGATGACTTTTTTTTTTTTTAATTTATTGCAACATGTTTACTAATTCAATGATACTTATTTTCTGTTTCTATACCAATTAAATAATTGGCAATTCTTCTTTCATTATCTTTTATTTTATTATTGATGAGTTTATGTTACAGAATATCCGGTTCGGTTATTTAATATCGAAATCAGTGGTTTTTATGATACCTGATTCACTAGGTAAACATTGGTCATGTTTATAATTGGTCGATAGGTAAACATTAGTCGTGTTTATACTTGGCTTCATAAGTAAGCATTGGCCGTTCATAAACGAGTCCTTAAGCATCCACCCGTATTCCCCTTTTTTATTTTTTGAAGGTCTTACTCCTCTGCAGATAATATTATGCTTCTTTAATTACTTTCAAAATCATTTGTGAAGTGGAAGATTGATCATTCTCAAGCTAAATATTGTTGGGACCCGCTCGCATCCGAGCATCGTGTTCGTCATCCTTTCTCCCTATTCTCTCTGGTGGCGGTGGCAGAAATGGCTGTGAAGGCCCATCCTACTACCGAAGAGGGGTTTGCAGGAGTCACGGAGGAGTGTGGTGGCGGACGCGGCTGGGCGAGTCAGGTCCTCATAACAGCACGTCGCACATCCTCTTCATGTTGACGATTGGACTCTAAAGTGTCGGTCTCTTCTCGGATGGTTCTACACCAGGAAGGTCGACTTACAGCAACGGTTTCCCTTGTCTCAGGATCGATGTTGGTTTGTGTCAGGAATGTCTTCAACTAATCCTTAAAGCGTCGTTTCGTGTCTCATGTCGCTGGCGTGTTTTCTAAACAGGATGATACTTGGGATTTTGCTTATTCCGGGGTCTTCGGGGATTGGTCACGTTCAGTCTGGTCCCTCCTCCTCGACCTTACCGTCATGAGTGGCCCTACAAGAGTTGAAACTCCAGACGTCTTCACTCTTGGGATCACTGGAACACCCAAACCCTCTAATATGAAAAGGAACGGACATGTATATTTTACACTTGATATCGGAGTGAACAGTTCCCTTTCAAATGTATCAATTTGACTTATTATTAATTTTAATGACAATAATAAAAACGAATTAATAAATAAGAAAAGAGTAAAAGTATAAAATTGTCATTAAATATATGAAAACAGTTGTTATTGTTGTTGTTGCTAAAATAGCTGAAAGATAAATAATAAAAGAAAAAATTCACTACCGAACTAATAGTTAAAAAAGTAAAAAAATCAATAAAGCGACAATACAATATATGATTGTTTCATTTTAAGCCTTTTCGCCCTTACAGCTTATCTTGCTAGCAGATGCATTTTTAAAACAGAGACTATATGTATTTACACATATAAACATATCTTTCGATGTTTCTAAAAATAAGTCCTTACAGTAAAATCCAAGTAGAACATTCCCATAAAAGAAACGTAAGAAAGCATAAAACTTACAGAGAATGTCGTGGTTGATGTCTTATTTTGGCGTACTGTTTTCTTCAAAGCATTCAGTTTGAGAAGAACCTTAAATATTTCGACTGAAAATAGCACAGTGGTTGTTCATGCAGTAAATGTAGTTAGGTCAGTGACACACATGCATTGAAGATTGACTTGACATTTTAAGTATAATTTTGTATGAATTTATGCTTTGTTGTTTTCGTTATCAAGTTTATTTTAGATAACATACATACTGCCTATTTAGTCCTTTATGTCTATTCATATCTATCTATCTATCTATCTATCTATCTATCTATCTATCTATCTATCTATTTCTCCTTGTATTTTTCCCATCTGTCAATTTTTGACTCTGTCTATTCAATTTTAGTCAACATTTCCGTTTATTCTCCTGATTCTTTTTCTCTTGACCACTTTATAAAACATTCTTTCTTTAACGCATGTGATTGGGAATTCTTTTGAAAGCATGTTTTGGTGGAATACACGTCCAGATATAATGTCATGTATTTCTTGAACCGAAGCTTCAACAACAAAGATTTGAACTCAACAGCAAAAATTATGGTCTATAACACTGTTTTCATTTTAACTTTGCTATATAGTTGCGAAACCTGGACTCTATATCGTAGCGATATTTAAAAATTAAAACGCTTTCAACCAAAAAAAAAAAAAAACAAAAACAAAAAAAACGCTTCATATTTCAAGGACACATAGCCAGTGGATAAAGGCGTTGGTTAGATCCAGTGACAAGACCCAAAGAGTTGTGAGTTCAATACCAGACCACAGCAGTGGTGAACCAAACTCTGAGAGTTGAGTTAAAGGGAAATAACTGAGACATCCGGAAGAGGCATAGCACGTGGAACTAGAACAATCTACCCCAGTGGATGAAATAAAGGGTTCGGTTCGAAATTTCAATCACCTGAAGGCCGGAGCGTACAACGATCGAAACGTTGTGTATATGGCAATGAAGATGAAGATAACAGTCCGAATAATATAAATAATGTAAGAAAAAAAAGCTTCATTCAATCTTGAACATCAAATGGAATTACTATGTGACCAACACCAAAGTCTAGGAAAAAGCCAACAATCAAAGCATCGAATAACTGATCATTAAACACTGTCTTCGATGGTCAGGACATGTAGCAAGAATGGAAGAATCAAGGTTTCTACGTCAAGTCTTATTCAGTAAGCGCACTTCGAGGAAAAGACCACGGGGTTGACCTCTTCGAAGATACAAGGGCCAACTCAAACCAACACTGAATGCTACTAAACTTGAGCATAAATCATTTGAAACACTAGCACAAAACCGTACCAACTGGTGATGTTCCATTATTATGAGAATCAAAAACTTTGAAGCCACTAGAAAAAAAAGAAGTCAAAAGAAAGGCTCTACAAAATCGACATCGTCCTCCACCAAAATTATCATGAAGTCAATGCCATTGACTCTTCCATGCAGGAATTAGTCTACTTAGTCACCAACTCCATCATCATAAAGGAAGTGATCAGAAAAGAAGAAATTAAATTCTTGGATACGATATAAAGCTAATAACTCTTTTTATCGTTTCATTTGATATTTTCTTTAATGATTTTTAATTTCTTTGTGCTTCTTTCTTGCCTCTTTTCATTTTTTTTTTTATCTTTGTTCCCTTTCTCACAATGAGCCAGTTTGTTCATAGCTATGTCAGTCTGTTTCTACCTATCCAGTCTATTCTTATATATAGCAGTTTATCGTAATTATCTCTTTGTAGCTATGTTCATGCGAGATAATTTTAACTAATCCAGTGATTGAACTCTCAGTGAATGCAACACTTTTAAGCAATGTTTATATCCATTATTCCATCATCCATAGGGATATTAGGTTTTATATATTTAGAGCCTTTTTAAATCCAACGCCAAACAGTTTCGACATTTGGTTATCAAGATTGGTTCAGGATGCTCTTGATAATTTTGTTTGATTTTTGAGATGATCAAGTAATGGATAACACATAATCTAGTTCAGAACAATAAACAGCCTCACAGTGACAAAAATGACGCAATACTCAGCTAGTAAAGATATTCCCTCTCAGTAAAAAATTGAACGTCTAACGATGTCCAAAGCCGACTTGGCTGAAACAGTGTGTCTATAATAAGGTTTATAATAACCAAAGATCAGAACAACAGTTTTTAAATACTATCTTGTCTAAACATCATCGTCACTTTAAGAACACAGCTCGAAATAAAGTTTTAAACTTTATTTGTTGATAATAAGCGAATACATTATTTATCTTTTTCTTTCGGGAATAAAGTTGTTCCAATAGGTCAAGAACAGGTAGCTAAGGCTGTGCAACTACGCCTGCTTAATTAGCCGTACAGGACAATAACTTCTGGATTATACATACATACATACCTACATAAATTTTATATATATATATGGTGCGATGGAAAAGTGTCGTCAGAATTACGCAAAAATGAAAATAACACTGACATCTCATTTTAACAGTTATATTTACCAAAATCACACAAAAATATCTTCAGATACTAAAGAATAAATTTATTCAATAAAATCGACATTAACTTTAACCATGGCCCCAGACGACTTCGGAATCTCCTGCATCATTTCTGGGCGGTCTCCTTGTTTAAGTTGGTGAATGCGTCCATAATACTTTGCCTTATTCGTCCTCTTGCTCAACTGCACCCCACACATAATAATCAAATGGGTTGAAGTCTGGGGAGTTATGTGGCCAGATGTAAGGGGTGATATGGTCGCAATTGACAGCTATGACTGGGTTCTCCTGTCTGTATGGCATGGTGCAGAGTCCTGTTGTCAGACTTAGGTTCTTCCAGTAGCCACCCTCTTGACCCAGGGCAGCACTACTTCCTCAAAGCACTTGATGTAGGCCTCCTTGTTAAGTCTGAGGCTATTTGGGAAGATGAATGGAGGCATAACGCCGCCAGCATCAGTGATCACTCCAATAACCATGTATCATCCAACTCTTTCCTAATCCTCTGTATTGTCTTCAGATTGACATCCAAACACTCTGGAATGTTTGTATTAGACCTTCCAGCGTAAATGCTAAGTAGTACAGCATGCCATTTCCAAATTTCTGGTAGAGTGATTTGGATCATGGTTATTTTTTTTCTCACAGACGGTGCCCAATTGACACACCTATACTGTGCAGTTGACAAAATCAAAAACAAACAACGCGAAGTTAAAAATATACAATGGCGACAATTTACCCATCGCACTCTGTATATATCACTCGGATCCAAATATCATTTGGGCAGTTCTTACACACTCTGTCCAAAAACGAAATTCCTTGTATGCATGCAAGAACAATATAATAAACCTCAATCGCAGTGCCTTGTCAGTCACCTCAGCGAAGCCTGCATAAAAGAGGGATTACTGGCCAAATACACGATATTATATATACGTGTGTGCGTATATGTGTGTCTGTGAATAAGTCAACCATTGTCGGGATCGTTGAATCAATGCGAACGATTTTTCCTTAGCTGATTAGTGTGTACTTTGCCAGTGTTACATACGTATATATACGAGTATACAAAGCAAATTTTGTACACGAAAATGTTCGTGTTTACACTAATTTTTTGACATAGACCAACGTATTAAATATTTTATTTTGGAAGTAAAAGAGCCTGCGAATTGAAGGAAAAGAAAGATCTAATATTTTTTAAAGTTTAGTTCACCCGTGTGCCATAAACATTGACTGAACAATTTTTTATTGGATTTTCAAACCAGTGGATTCGGTTGGTTAAGGAAATTGATTCAGCCTGATATTGCGCCAGTGAGATTTTTATTGACATTAACATAGTAAATATAAAATAAATTTTAACCTCTTCACCACTAGCGGACCCGGCAAAATCTATTAAAAAGAAATTGCGTACTGATATTTCTAAAACGAAATATACAAATCTATTTTAACGGTGAAAGTAAATGAACGCCAATCACGAAAGCTCAACTTCAAATACTGAATCAATAACATCCATTTCCAGAAACTAAAACAAAAAAATAAAAAAAAAAAACAGATGACAACTGATTTGAAATGAAAAAGTACAATCTACAAAATTGCTTGTGCTGTGATAATGATCAGAGTATAAGTCTCAATTTGGAACAGGATACTTTTTTTTCCATTGCAAAATAAAAATCTACTATCGTTCATAGATGAGAGTAGCTTGATACGAACACGGTATTGTCTGAAAAAAAAACAAAAAAAAAAAACGAGACGTTATTACACGAGCCAAAATTGCTGTAATCAAGAGTTGCTAAAAACTTATCATAGCGCCCTCTGTATTATAACTCAAGTTATTATGTTGCGATTTTAATCCCACGTTTTTGTTCGAGTTCCTCGTCGTCTGCTATTGTAACTTCAGTTATAATGCTGCCATTTTAATCCCGCGCTTGTGTTCAAGTATCCTAGTCATGAACTATTACAATTTCCTTTTGTAACGTAATTGGTTAAATTATTTTCTATACCTAATGCTTAGGCTACTGCCTGTATAGTTAGTATGAAGACTGACTCCAATACGACAGGTATTTACCGGTCGCTCCACTGCGGGTTAGATGCGACACAAGTACAAGTTTAATGTGGGCAACCAGAGCGTTTCCACCCAGGCCACTGGTCAAAATTTACCCAGTCCCCACAAAAGCCCGGATCATATTTCTTCTGTTGTTCCTTGAAAGAAGTACTAGATTTTGAGGCCTTGGTGTCACCCTTAACGCGGGAAGAGGGAGATGGTCTGCCACTGTCTTTCGTCCTGGAGGCTTCAGAAGACTGAGTTCCTGCTGTCTGGCGCTTCGCTTTGAGCCTACCAGAAACCAGCGAACGAAGGCTTTTCGGGAAATGGGGGCTTTGAGTTCCACCCAACCTGGGTTTTTTGATTGACCAAGGTCTGACTTCCAGAGGCCTTCTTCTCTGGGCAGGAAGAGAAGTGACTAGCCCATCCGCACTTCCAGCAAGTTGGTATGTGGTCGGTCACAATGACTAACAAATTCAGGCCCCCTACTTCCAGATAGTTGGGGATGGAGAGGAAGTCTTTTCGGTCTAAAATTACTTCAAAACTCTATCCCCCGTTCAGGCTATCGCAAGAAGCACGCAGAATATCACCAAACGAAGCAAGATGCTTCTAGATCACCTGAGATGAGACCTCGAATACTGGTACGATGTCGTACGCCAACTAGAATGAGATATTGTCTGATCAATTCCCGACTAGTGGCGTGGACAAAATATTCTGATGTGGGTTGTAATATGTCCCACAGGAAGAAACCTGTCCCCTTAACTAAATTTTGTGGCTTAACCCCCAGGACTCCAGTGATTTCACCACTGTGTCTTTCGTGGAGCGACAAATTTTGCGCAAGCGCTTGCCCACTATGAACATTGACACTATTCGTTTTTCAATCTTCTTCAGTTCTTCAAGCACAGTGATAATTTTTTATGTATTTTATATAAGTAAGGGAAGAGAAGGCGAGGTGTGGGAGAGAAAAAAAGAAATTAACAATAGTCGTGTAAAATGGAAATAGAAAAATTAGATTCGTCTACGGGTGAAAATAAATTCGTCTAAATGACGAGGACAAAAGTGGATTAAAGGATTTTAAACTAAAACAACCAACATTAAGGAAATAAAAATATGAAATACACAATAAATTAAACTAAAATATTGGTCAAAAGTCGAGGGGAAAAATGAAAAAAAAAAATTTAACGTAAAGAAAAATTCAAAAAGTTTAAAAAAAAATACTATTTAAGCTGGCAAAGTTAAAAAATAATGGAAATAATAAATAGAATTAAAATAAACTATAAATTAAACAAAAACAATTGTCTGGTAAGACTTACATCAGACCAGAAGATAAAAAAATACAAATGGCGGCCGAAGTCAAAATGAAAACCAGAAAAAATTCAAACGGTAGCCGAAGCTGAAAAGAAAACTAGAATAAAAAAAGACTGAAAAAAATTAACAGTACAAAATCCCAAAAAGGTAGAGGAGAAGGTTCGCCTACAGGCTTAAAAAAAAACCCCAGTAAACTTTACGAAAATAAAAGAAAAATACTAAATGTTGTCTGGTAAGACTTATATCCGACAAGAAAAAATTCAAATGGTGGCCGAAGCTTAAAAGAAAATTAGAATAAAAAAAAATACTGAAAAAAATGAACAGTACAAAACCCAAGAATGTGTGTGGGTGGGGGTGAACTTCGCCTACAGGCTTAAAAAAATAAGTAAACTTTATGAAAATAAAAAAAAAGTTCTTCACTGGTTTAAACTGTCCAAAACAAAAAAAAATCTTTGCAATCACGATCAAAAACGCATATGAGAAACGATTTTTATTAAATTACATCAACCTTCCCTGTGCAGGCAGAAAAAGCATTTTGTTCGTTCTCTCGGATTTTTAGGAGGTATTTGAGTGAATTTTTTCCATTTTGTAATCACTAGGAACCCTTTACATTTTGTCAGTATTTTTTCTTCCTCGTTTTATTAATAAATTTGTATTCTTTTTTTCTCCTTATATTTTTCTTTTCTCGCAGGGCGAATTGTTATTATGTCAATTTAATATTTGCCAACGAATTTTTCTGGCGAAGTGTTGGTTGAATAGGATCCTTAAAGAAGAATGCTTTCCTGTGTTTTCAAATCAATATATAAGATCTGTGTAAACTTTTATATATATATATATATATATATATATATATATATATATATATATATAATAAAATTATTTATTTAAAAATATGATTCCATCGCTACATAAGAGTTCTCATGTTTCAAAACAAGAATTGAAGTTTTCGGCCCTTGTTTTGAAACATGAGAACTCTTATGTAGCGATGGAATCATATTTTTAAATAAATAATTATATTTAGGCTCTACTTTTGTATCGAGCACTATTTTTAAAAAATAATAACAAAAATACTAATGAACTTTGGATTATTTACCTAACGAGTTCTTTCCTATTTTCTATATATTTTTACACACACGTGTGTGTGTGTGTGACTTGAAAAATATAGATTAGATTCTATTAAATGGTGAAATAAGGAACAAGTAGGAAAACCTTTGTAAATTTGACATGTTTCCCTTTAACTACAGCTTCATTAGAATTTTGGGAGGAGAAAAAGGGGACACGTTAGAAAATGTTTCGGTATTTCGAATTCTGTGTTGTTTGTTTTCATTGGTCGGTAGATACATGTTTACATCTTGTTTATTTATGCGCTTACGTTTGTTTATTTGTACGAGCATTTTTGTGCGTGTCTCGTCGTGTCTTTGTAATTTCTGAAGACTTGAGTGATAAGTAAATGGAATAGTATGCATGTGTTTGTGGATCAAATTTCGAGTTGGGCGTGTGGTGACTGCTGATAGAATGTGCGAGGAAACCTTTGGTGTGTAATGAGAAAATAACAAAATTTAGTAATAAACACATGGTATCTATCCGACCATTGAAAACAAACATAGAATTCAAATACCGAAACATTCTCTAACGTGTCCCCTCTTCCCCTTCTCAAAATTTTGCTTAAGCTGCAATTAAAGCGAAAAATGTGAAATTTGTAAACGTTTCGTATTTGTTTCTTATTTAACAAATATATATATATATATATATATATATATATATATATAATCCGTAAGTGGCAAGGATAATCCAAGTAGGTCTTGTTAATATAAAATATTAAAAAGATAGATCCATGAAGAGAGTTCAATGTATTTATATACAGAGCAATATGATATACATCAAAGGAAAAAGCTTAATACATCATCGGAGAATTCGGTAATAAATTTATTACGACAGATAAGATTTTAATATCTGCCTCATCAGACCGGAATTACAAAATGGTTTAAATTTATCCAGACAGTATATTAAAAATTATTTAAAATTAAATCACAAGAGAAAGGGAAGTAAATGTCTAAACTTCTTGACCTAGAAACATTTTCCTGGGGATTTACATTATTGAAAAGAGGAGTGAGTAAAAGAAAAAGGAAAGCAAGGTGTCAGCGCAATGATCAGGAATAGGAGAGGTATATATATATATATATATATATATATATATATATATATATATATATATATAAAATCGAAAATATTACAAACACTAACCTTTTTCGCTATTGCGATTTCAACCAATGAAGTCTTCACCAGGCAGTGAAAAGGTCAATTATTTTTCTATCACTCTATTGTATAAAAAAAAAAAAACCTTTCTTGGTAGAAACCGTAGAAAGTAGCAGCAAAGCTTAGTGTTTGTAATATTTTAGATCTTACCTCGCTCTGCACTTTTTAAATATAATCATTTCCCGGACAAGGTAAACGTTGTCAGTAAAAACAATTTTATTATTGTTGTTATTATTATTATATATTAGTGAATATACATATCTAAATATGCTTGTACCTGAAGATTGCATGTTTGCATGAAACTCCGAGTCATTCTATAGACGTTGGATATTATGTATATTCACTAATATATACTTATTGCTCTGTTTCATAACATTGAGCACTGTATTTATAATACCTGAGAAAGAAATATATACGTACGTGCAAGAATATGTACGTGTATGTAGATTTTTTTATCCTACCAATTCATATATATATATATATATATATATATATATATATATATTTGTGTGTGTGTGTGTGTGTGATAAAAGATAAACTTAAAAGGCGTAAATATATAGTAAGTGGACACTGCGTTCAATACCGAGCGTCGAATTTTCAGGCTATACTTGTTGTGTTTTGAATCAACTATTTATATATACTGGCAAATGGTGCATTATGGGTAGCAAGGTCTATTGTATTATCCTGAAGGTTTCTGTGTAGGCGGTAACGGTTATGATTTAAATTATTTTATAGGCTCTTGAGAAAAAATAGTTGTTGATCTGAATGGGGTTACTTAATGTTGTTTGTTAACTTTTTACTCATTATTTATTACTTAATTATTTGTTTATTATTACAGATACTTGTTTTTATATATGCATTCGTTCTTTGTTAATGTTTATTATTTACTTAATCTTTTTTTTTATTTAGATTTTTTGTTTATTTAATTTGGTGGGTGGGGTGGTTATCTTATTTTTCTAGTTTAAATTATTGGCATTGTTTAAACTATGTTACCTTTATCTGCGTTGAATATAGTATATATATTTACATTTTTCATGATGCTATATTACAAGGTATTCGTTTTCAGTTTTAGATTTTTAAGTAACGTAGTAAAAATTTGTTTTCGTGTTTGCATTTTGAGATAATTTCTGATCGTTTATTTAGTACTTTGTGTTGGTCGAGAAAGGTGATTATAACTATTTTCTCCTCCTGACAGATTTTAGAGTTTTGGGATTTATTGTTGTAAGCTGATGCTGTTTTCTTTATTTTCCATGATATTTTGGTGTGATTTGGTTTTTGTTTTTAATTCCCTTATATATTTAGAAAGTATTGTACTGTTCGCGCATTTATTATTTGTAAAGAATGTTTTATGTGCGTAGTTTCACTGTCTCCAGGGTCCTTCGGTTACTACTATATATATTTTTTCTTCGTTATCTGCTGATTTTACAATGGATTGGTGTATTATATTGTTTCACACCGGCCCGGTGTTGACAGCAGTGTCCACTTTTATATTTTTATATCTACATGCGCTCTATCTCAGAACACTTTTACCCACAAATAAACTAAACCATATTTTTATCATATAATTTGTTTATTTCCCAGCATTCAAATACGAAAGAGATAAGAATAACACCATATTGTCATAATATATATTGAATTAAAAAATGAAAGATGACCCATTTGTACAATGGTATGTCATAAAAAAACTGAAGAGGAACAAATGGAGCCATTGCAATCTATGCATGGAGAAGAAACTACTAATTATGAACTTTAAATACAGGAAAAATTAAATAAAGAGAATGATATTGAACTTATTTTAAGCTGTCGCATTTAAAAACAAAACGTTGAATATGTTATTTGTCTACTTTAAAAAAAAAGAAAATTATATTTTTATACGTTACCAAAAGATCATTACATAGAAGTGGCTAGCTAATCCCTATTACAGACGCCTGTTAAAGCACATTTGTATTTCTTCAACAGCCAAAGCACCAAACCTATAGTTTATATTGCAACTATGCGAAGCCAAGCTTGGTTAAACATTAGTAAAATGTAACTGCATGTGTGTGCGCGCGTATACAGATAGAAAGCTAGATCGATAGAGGGCGGCATCATGCAATGTTGATTTCTATGACTACACTCTTTATCTCTGCAAACTCTACAAAACGCTATATTGAGTATTGAACAGTCTTTCTTCATAGATATACCCTAATTTAAACATATATATAATTTAAACTATATATATATATATATGGTGCGATAGATAAATTATCTAAATTACGCAAAAAATGAAAATAACACTGTCATTTTAACAGATGTATTTAGCAAAATTACACAAAAATATCTTGAAATACTAAAGAGTAAATTTATTTAATAAAAACGCCATTGGCTTCAACTACGACCTCCAGACGACTTCGGAATCTCCTGAAACTCTTCTGGACGATTTCTTTGTTTAAGTTGATGAATGCTGTCATAATCCTTGCCTTAAGTTCATTTTTGGTATTACAAGGAGTTTTGTTGGTCTAACACTCAACTGCATCTCACGATTAATTATCAAGGGTTTTGCAGTCTGGAAAGTTGGGTGGCTAGATGTAAAGCGTGATGTGGTTGCAAAAATTGTCTGACAGCCATGACTGGGATCTTCTGCTTGTATGGCATGGTGCAGAGTCCTGTTTTTAGACATAGGGTCTTCCAGCAGCCACCCTTTTGAGCCAGGGTAGCACTACCTCCTCAAGGCACTTGATGTAGACCTCTGTGTTGAGTTTGACCCACGTAGAAAGATGAACGGAGGCATAACGTCTCTTTTATTATAATAGTTGCTTTTCTCGTCTGTGGAACTTCTCGCATGTGGAACTTTCGATTTCGCCGCCTACAATCTTCAAAAATGTAAATGCAACGTCAATCAGCGTCTTTTTTCTTCCTGAACCCTGTCCTCTTATTGTTCTTTCCTCACTTCTCCTCACTAAAGTCTTATCAATTTCTTTCGCTCCCAGAAACCCCTGCGTCCTAGTGGTATTATCGCCTTGCTTGGGGTGAAGCGATTAAAAAAATATGTAAAATTATATAATTTAACGTATGTTAAATTTAACAGAATAATGATTTCTTGTGTCCCGACGAGTGATTGAAAACAGCTTTTGATAAGTACTGAACGTTATTACATCTTACTAGTAATAATAATAATAATAGACTCTCCCGTCGATGTCGACGTATGAGCATCGAACAACCTTATTCAGATTTGATGTTTGTGTCGTATGTGACATTTAAGTCCCGCAAGTCCACATATTGTACAACAGCGAGGGTTTCGAGACATAGCAACAGGAATATTTGTTGACGCTTTTCGCCGTTGTCTTTCGTCTCTTTGCTACGGTCAATAGGACTGATTTCGAAGTGTCTGATACCACTCTAGCACAAATATCTCAAGTTATTTCTATCCAGGCAAGTTTGTATGAGGCACATTGACAGCTGAGGCGTTACTCTTTAGATTTTCTTTATACCTAAGCCACGGCCGTCCAACATTCCTTTGTCCACTGACAAGCTGGTTATAGATGAGGACCTTAGGTATTCTGTCGTCACTCATCCTTGACCAGCCCAACAAAGTTGTCACCGCAACAAAAAAGTTTCAATTCCACTAATTTGGGATTTTGGACACCCTATCGTCAAAAGTATAGCCAGAGACACCTTTTGTGGAAGACATCCAGCTGATTGATATGGGACCACGATTCTGAGCTGTGCAACAGTGTGGTCAAAATGGCTGCTCTATAAACGTCTATTTTGGTGTTCAATTTGCTACTTGTCTCGTTCTATAGGCGGTGGCAAAGCTTTCCAAATGCACTTGTAGCTCTGGCGATCCGTGTGTGTGTGTGTATAGTTATATATGTGCGTGCGTTTGTATATAGTTATATATGTGTGTGCGTTTGTATATATATATATATATATATATATATATATATATATATATATATATATATATATATATATATGAATTTTACCGTTTTTATTATTTTTATTTGATTTTTGTTGCTGTCTTTTATACGAAAAAAAATCATGAAACCAATTTATGTAACTACTTCAAAATGTTTCGATATTTGGACAACATTGTTTTTTAAATTAAATATTTTAAGTTTCTAGCTTCAATTTTATTCTCTTGTTTATAAAAATCAAGAAAAGTACACATTTTCTACTTTGATTTTAACCAATTAACGAAAAGACAGAACTTTGCAGTCAAATGAGTAAATAAAGAAAACGTGAAAACAATGAAAGACATGTGGAATAATGAATAGACAATAAAACTACAAGGAAAAAGAACGTTCGACACAGCTGGAGATGAAAGTGAATGATTCGCGGAAGTCTTTTGTCTGATTTTGCCGATGCAGTTTTGTACCAAGATTCGGAAGTTTCCGTCGAAGCGGTCAATCAGACGACATACAACAATTCTCGTTAATGCATTCCAGATAAAAAATTCGCTAGGTTGAAATGGGAGACTAATTTCGAAACACCATCTGTGGAACCATATTTCACAGAGTGCAGTAAGAGATTGATCTTTGCCGTTCGTCGATTGACAGCTGCTAATTGTTTCGGTATTTGAGATAACTTTCTTCTTTTGTGTTCCGTGGACATAATGGCTCTCCACTACTTCCTGTTTTTTTTCTGCTCATAATAACTTTTGAATCTTTACCATCCTTTTTCGTTCCTGTTCTGTCATCCATTAATACAAACTTTCGTAGATGTCTTGCTGTTTCTTCCTTTTGCCTTCAATATGTCCTGTGAATGTTAAATTCTCCAGGCCTTCTTTTCTCCATATGTTCCCCAGAAAATTAAACCCTCCTTTTATGTAAGTATAAGTGTTCTTTCTGTTCTTATTTTCCTTCGGATGTCCTCGTTGCTCACATGTTCAGCCAATGGTATTCTCAGTATTCGTTGGCAGAACCACGTCTCTGCAGATTCAGGAACCTTATTTATCTAGTTCTCGAGCGAAAAGTGCGAGAAAATAAACTGCATAGAACTTACAATTGCATCTAGCTAACTCAACTGTAAACTGATGAGACCTCGTTGCCAGTCTAGTAATGCTCTCAAATTCATAAAGTCTAGGTACTATAGCGAAGAGTTCATCCGAACGATTACCAAATTAGTATTTGTGAGAATAGGTCCAATGAGGCATGTTTACGGCAGTGGGAAGTGACTGAAGCCGAGACGCCAGGTCAGGACCAATAATATTGCTGATTCTTCTTTGGATTTTATAAAGAATCTCTGTAGCACCAGACCATATGTGGCAGCAATATTCTGAGCATGGACGAATGGTAGACTTATAGATATGTAAGATAAATTCCGGAGAAAAAAACCATCAAGCACGATAAAATGAACCAACCTTCCTGAAAGCTGATCTAGCAATGGATTCAATATACTCTTTTCACTTTATGTCAGCCGAAAATGTTAGCACAAGAAGGCGCAACGAGTCACTTTTCATGGAGGTTAGCATCAGTTATGCTTACGTAGTGAGACTTGCAACGTGTGTAATGGAGACGGGAATCAGTTAATTAACATCTATTTTCAATGTAGACGACTGTCTTGAATTTCGCCTCGTCAGCAAATCGACCGCCATGTGAAACTGCAAGAACATTTGTTGAATGAACAAACACCAAAGAAGAAAAAATTCTATTGAAATTCTAGGACAAGTCTAACATTTTTCAGACTGCGAAGTATTTGATGTTTACTAAAAATAGCAAAGATGCATTGTAAGATGCTTTATGGATAAGAAAAAGAGAATAGAAATGGAATATTCGAAAATGTTTCAAATTATATTGCATTCTTAGTAACCGACGAAGGGATCTTTTTCTTTTTTTTTTTAAAGATGACTTTCTGGGGAAGAAATATAAGTGCCGTTTTTTTATGTAGCAAAAAATGATTCATTACTTCTGTCGTTAATATTTCTCAACCAAAATCTTTATTCTTGTGGTCAAAAGAAATTAGCGACTCTGTTGTCGGATGCAATTTCAGATTGGGCATTTCTCCCCTCTACTTGGTATTTATCGTCATTCTCTGCCTTGTATCCGCTTCGTTCGTTCCATCACAACTGCACGTATCGCACGATGTATCCTCGACAGAACTCTCTCTTTTCTCCAAGATGGTCTCGTTTGACGGAACGAGGCACTCGCCTTCTCTCAAAAAGAAGTCCTACATGCCATACCTAGACCAACTCTCTCACTTCGAGACGCCGGCGAAAAAAAACAAAAAAAAATAACTCATTTACCGCTTCCGGCCCTCGACTCTGATTCCGTTTCACTATGTCAGCTACAATTCTATGAAGTAGTGATTTTTGCAAGCGTAGCTTAGATGCGGTACAAGGCCGAAAGTCGTAATTGTTTTAGCGAGACAAGCTTGTTAACCGTTACACCGCCTCGAGGTGGCCAATGAAAGTTTACCCCGGTAGTGTAGTAGGGGTCTGTTTACAGTACCAGATGTTCCCAAGCGGTACCCCATCTAAGTACTGACCTAGCTCTACGATGCTTAACTTCGGTGATCGAACGAGAACCCGTGTTTTCATCGTGATTTGACCGTAAGCAAACAATTCTATGAAGTATATTGAATAGTATATGCCTTATTATTCGGACTAGTATTCTCATCTTGGTTGTTATACTCTCAGCATTTTGGCCGTTGTCTACTCCGACTTTCTTAGGCGTATGTCGTTGTACTCAATAACCTTCTGAAAATTTTGTACCAAAAACTTTATTCACACCCCACGAGTAGATTATTTTCATTGATTGTCCCCAGGGTATTTGCGTTTTCAGCATGACCAGTGAGTTCAATCCTTGGTTCTACTGGTGCTGAAAAGTGGAAGAAAAAGAAGAAAGAAAAGAGGCAGTAGACTGGTGAATATTAACTGATACGAGTTATCTCCCCTGAGCATGGAAAGCGGACCGAGAACAGTCTCAATCCATGGATTGAATAAAGTGTTTGGTTCAAAATTACGAGAAGGTTACCGATTACGACAACAGACACCTAAAGAAGACCTGCGGTTACAATGCCTGAAACGATATGAGCAGAATAACCAAGAGAAGCATGCTGGATAGAATAATAAATAATGATACTGATATGTCCTGGAAAGGGATATATTTGATCGAAGTAGCTAAGTGATTTTGGCTACTGTAACCAAGTAGAATACGGTAGCAGTAATCGACCGGTACTCGTCGTAGTCGCAGGTAATAGGTGTAGACCAATAGGATAGCCAATGGCTTAGTCATAGATTTAAACTTTGTCGTACCTACACGTCCGTCTGTATTTATGACGGACACCAGCCAATCATATTCCAGTGAGGGGGAACTCAGGTGTATGCATATTCCATTTTATAAGATACTTATGATAATTCCCCATCTAAAATATTCCGAAATAAATATATTCATCTTTGTTGAAGGTTATAAAGTGAAATCAGGCATGGCAGTTCATATATAAAAAAAGAGTGATAGCACCATTCTCTCTGAAATTAGGTAAAAGTAATATATAGCAGACTGTCCCGGTGACTTTATTTTACTAAAGTTCGGCCAATACAAGGCCAAAGAACCACTCACAGTAGAGGGCTACTGAATGAGGTTGTATGAGCGTAAGAATTTATGAGGATATGTGGACAACGGTTAACCCAAGATTTGAAGATGTTAAGACTGTAGAAGCTAGAAAAGCATTCTCTCAGGAACCCGTCCCACAAAGTAGCGGTTATTGGGAAGGAACTGTCTGAGTGGAACTTTCTCCTTACTAATGGAATATGAAGAGAATAGGGATGGTTCGTCCAAGTATGTGCGACACGGCAGGTCTTAGCTGTGAGGGTTACAGTTGGTGGAATTAAGGAATGTAGCTGGTTAGAGCATTTGCCATAGAAATAGCGATAGAGTAGCGAGTGGTTTGCGACGTTTCAACTGTGGGAAAAGAGACTGTAGGGTGGGAAATAATTCATCCCCCACAAGGTCATGTAGACGCTTTTGAACTCTATCAAGCTTGGAAAGTGAGGACTTGGCAGCTTCAACTCATACATAAAGATGGAGGACATATCACAGATGTGTTTACTTTCCGAAAACGAAGATTGTTGAATGTTTAAATACCTGCCTTTCTTTTCTAGGTCGGCAAAGATAAATATCATTTTGGGGACAGGGTTGTTACCGGTGAATAAGAAGAACAAAGGATTTATTGAGAGAATTCAAAATAATGGTCAGATCCAGGACAGTCTTCAGCAGTTCAAGTCGACCTAAACGTAATTTTAAGTGGAAATTCTTCTCACTCTTTCTTTGGTATTTGAAGGTAATTATTGAATACAAATTGTTGTAATCTGAGTAAACTGTTACTCAAGTACTCTACAGTGAACAGTTATCTTGTCTGAGTGATCTTACCTTAGGATCTTTCGGAGGTTGGGGAAGTTCAAGTAATTCTTAGACCAAGCTGCAGGGGTCCTTCCCTCCAGGCTATACCTCTCTTTCAGGAGGGGACTAGATTTATTGCCTAGAGCCTAAAGCGTTCCAAAAAGGTGAAGTCCCGAGGGAGCTTGGGTAATTTTTCTATGGTATTGTCGGTAAGCCCACTCCAAACTTCGACCTTTTGTCACATTCGGTAGCGACGTGGGTGCGTTGAAAAATACAATCTTGTCTGAGTAATTCATTAATTCAGAAAAAAAAAAACAAACCCTTTTCTATGCAATGATCACGCACCGGGTATTTTACATCACGAAAACGAGCGTCTTCATGTTGCAAATGCTACTCAATAAACATTTCTGGATCTGGGGTAGGAAGTTCTTCTACATGTGGGGTTTTCTCCAAACCTGTTGCTGTCTGGCCATCAGTTACAAAAATTTGGAAGACATTGAAAAATTTTCTTGAATCAAAAGCAGAAATACACAATCTAGCTGAAAGAGTGTATCGTCAATCCAATTAAAATGCTAATACTAATTAAAATACTAATACTAATACTAAACGTCGTTTAATGGTTACCAGCTGTAAATTAAATCTGAGTAATGCTAAAGAAAGTATTAGACTAGTTCTTTCTTTTTTTCTAATTTCTTTCCCAGGTACCAATTTGTTTCGATATATTTATCTTTGCGAATTGCGTCATCTGGGGTTTTTCACCAACCGAATATAGTTACTAATTATATTTATATATATATATATATATATATATATATATATATATATATATATATATATATATATTGTGTATTTAGATAGCAATCCCTCCTTTACACAAGTTTTATTAAAGACTACTGCGATTAAGCCTTTTATTTAATTTTTCTTGTGTTAGTATGTGTTTATTTTCTGGACAGAGTGTGTAAAATTGTCCAAATATTCTATACACCTGAGAGCTTTTTGCTATTCTCTTAGTCATTATCAATATTATGTGTGTGATATATATATATATATATATATATATATATATATATATATATATATATATATATATATATATATATATATATATATATATTTTGTTTCTCTTGCTGCGCACTCTATTGAAAACAAATGACATCAGAAGATATATCACTGGCAAATTTTATTATATTCTATAATCTATTATTAAATAATATAGATATATTGTAAAAATACATATTATTTTGTCTGCACGGCGCACTGCATTGACCAGCCAATATAATTCATGACCTGCTAATGAAAAATATGCAAGTAAAGACGACAAAAAGAAGCGAAACTTTCCTTTTTTTCTTCTCCTTGCTGCGAGTTGTCTTTAGCAAATCTTTCAGAAATATGAAAGAATTTTTGCGGCGTTGAATATCCATTGCTGCTACTTTTCTTTCTGTGATAAAACCTTTGTTTTGGGAATCCGTTGGATTCCAACTAGAAAATGAGAATATTGTGCACAATTCTGTCATATCAAGACATATGAACACAATAACGCGTTGAAGGAGAAATATTTATATAATATTTAATATAATTACGAACACCAGAATTCAAGCTACCACGCTACCCAGGTTTCGACAGTTAGGTATCCTCAGGCAGGTAGGATGAAAGATTTTAGTTTACTCCACCATCTTTATATACAAACACTGTAAGTTAGGGGGGGGGACGGAAGATATAAAAAAATATTTTCATCCAGGTTCGGACATACACAACAAATATTTGCCAATGTCTCTGCAATTAGATAACACTTTCGATGTTTCATTTAGCAGTTCATCCTTGTTCGGGTTTGTAGCAATCGTCATTTTTTCCTCTTGACATAGCTTACATTAGTTTCCTCGGAAATATTTAATATATATAATTTATATATTTATGATATAAACTTTATAATATTTACATAATATTTATATTATATAATATTTATATAGTATTTATATTCATATTTATCGTTGTCGTATCAGCATATAAATCATATCTTTTAATTTATTTACTGGTTAGTAATTTTTAGTGGTTTAATATTTTTATAAACATGTTTGTAGTGTAATGCTTAGCGACTCTGAACGAGAAATAGGTGAGACGAGTTCAAATTATCGTTGACTTTGTTATTTTTATTTTCGTACAAATGCCTTTGGAATCTTTCTCTTTTGTCACCAGCAATATGTTAAACAGCAGGTTTCAATGGGCTTATTGAATCAATTGCTCGGTATGAAGAAGGGTAAAATGGATTCATGCCTTTCCTAAGTGTCTTAGTGCAAAGGAACGCAAACTGAAAATCAGTTTTATTATGAACACTTAATTACTTTCTTAAACTTGCATGATTGGAAGTTACATTAAAATAAGCCGTGTAAATGCACAAATACATACTTCAAGCCACGAGAGCCGTTACTCATTAGGGTTGTTGGGTTATCACATATACTGTGTCCGTAGCAGCAGTGGTGTGTCTAGGGCAAGATAATCTGACGGAACACATCACTCCCCAGGCTGGTTTCGAATTCAGACGTTTTCTTCTCCCAGAAGAGAATCCAGATTTCCATGTCATTTAATCCAAGGCTAGTTGAGGGAGGGAGAAACGGATTTATGCCTTTTTCAAGAGTACTTGTGCGAAAGTGAATGCAACTGACTAGTTCGGAATTTCAACCTGATTTCATTGCTTGCGCTGGTAATCGTTACACCATCCAGCCATCATATGCAAAATGACGGTTTTATGTTTCACATTCAATATCTGTCTATATTTCTGAGATGAGGTATTGTAATTATTTACATTGTTCAGACCGTTGTCCTCTTCTTTATTGCCATATTCACGACTTTTCGGCCGTTGTACGCTCCGGCCTTCTTCAGGTGATTGGATTTTCGAACTGAACCCTTTATTTCGTCCAGCGGGGTATATTGTTCTAGTTCCACGTATCATGCCTCTTCCGGATGTCTCAGTTATCTTCCTTTAACTGAATTCTCCAAGTTTTTCTTCACCACTGCAGTAGCCAAGTAATGAACTCACAATTCTTTCGGTCAAGTCACTGGATCAAACCAACACTTTTATCCACCAGGCCATGCACAATTGTACCCTTCCCATACAGACGTGCAAGTTTAGTGTTCACTTGCAAATTTCTATGAGAGAATAATGTCACTATATAATAATGTCGCTGTATAACTGTAAATTGTAATAATGTCTGTTTTATGCCAGAGTAATGACCATTAGCCATTGAACTGTGCATTTTTGTATAATTTTGTTTCTCTTTTTTTTAATCATTTTACCCAAAGTAAGGCGGGGGTGCCTCTAGTACGCAAGGGGTTACAGGGAATGAAAGTGAAAGAAAAGACTGAGAATAGGGAGGATTGAAAAAGTAAAAAAAGATGAACAACGGAGTACAATGAGACAGAAGATGGCAATTGACGTTGCATTTAAATTTTTGACGATTGTAGTTATCAAGGAAGCAAGTTAACGGAAGGGAGTTCCACAGGTAGGAAGCGCGAGAAAAGAAACTGTTGGAATAGAAGTGGCGGTTACATTTAGCTATTTCAACATTAAAAAGGTGGCACCTAGATGCCAATCTAGCAGCACGCTTAAATTCATGTAGTCAAAGCACCAGGGAAAAAAGCTTGTCAGAGCAGTTGCCATGAAAATATTTGTAGAAAAGAGAAAAGGAAGCCATGTCATGTCACTTAGAAAGTGACTGAAGTCGAAATGCCTGACCAGGATCGATTACATTACCGATACTTCTTTGGTTTTATCAAGAATCTCAAGATCTACAGCTGGAGCACCAGGCCAGATATGAC
Source organism: Acanthosepion pharaonis (assembly GCA_903632075.3). Taxonomy (NCBI): domain Eukaryota; kingdom Metazoa; phylum Mollusca; class Cephalopoda; order Sepiida; family Sepiidae; genus Acanthosepion; species Acanthosepion pharaonis. The sequence goes on along the minus strand of CAHIKZ030003848.1, from coordinate 1,577,281 downwards.
AACAATATTCAATGCACGGAAGAATGATAGATTTGTAAATGTGCAAGATGGAGTCTGGCACGACACAGTGACACAGCTTTCCTTGCAGTAGATGCAGCAATTGATTCGATGTAGTCGCTCCACTTCAAGTCAATGGAAAACGTGAGATCAAGAAGGCGTAGTGTGTTGCTCTCCTGGGGTCTAACATCAGACATGCTGGTGGCAGGTAGAAAACTTTCTGTGGTGGTTAAATGAAAGCAGTTTTGTTTTCGAGGCGTTAAAATTTACAAGCCATTTCCTGCCACAGTTAACCTCTGATTGGAGGTCCTTTTCAAGATCAGCTGACAGGTTTACTTTGTCAGACCTGTCGCATTTGCTATTGAGACGGGAGTAAATGGTAATGTCATCTGCATAAATACCTATTTGGAACTGATGACTTCAGAGAGATCATTGATGAAAATCATAGACAGCCTAGGACACAGAAGAGAGCCTTGTGAGGACGCCCATTCGTGTGAAAGGATCTGGAAACGAGTCCGTTCAAAACGACCTTCTTTTCACAATTTGATATGAATGATTGAATTAAATCAAACATTCATCTTGTGACACCGTAGCTCTGGAGCTTTAGTGTAGGTTTGTCTTTGTTGCAGGCTTGTTGCGTTTATTTTTGCATGAGTATATCTGCGTGTTTGTTTTAAATATTGTCTGATACTTTTGCTTATTCCAGAACATAACGTAAACTATATAAACTTGAAAAATATTTGTCCAATTCCACACTCTTGATGCCAAGATACAAAACAAACACCAAATTTTTATCTGTAACCTAAAATAAAGATATAATGGACTTACTGCTTCATTAAACTAATTACATAATATTATTTTTTTTTACATGTTGAGGTTAATATTATCAGTTAGCTTCGCAGTCTACCATTTAAATCAGGTGACATTAAAAGCTAATCAAAAATAGAAAAGTCGAGATAATTACACCAATTATTGAAAGAAATTCGAGATTATTATAGCGATTATTAAATAAATTCGAAATAATAAGAGATATATTAAAGTTTTCAAGATAATTACAGCGATTACTAAAGAAATTCGGAATAATTGCAAAAATTATCAAAGGAAATAGGAGATAATTACAGAAATTATTAATAGAAATTTGAGAGAATTACAGAAATTATTAATAGAAATTCGAGAGTATTCCAGAAATTATTAATAGAAATTCGAGAGAATTTCAGAAATTATTAATAGAAATTGAGAGTATTCCAGAAATTATTAATAGAAATTCGAGAGTATTCCAGAAATTATTAATAGAAATTCGAGAGAATTTCAGAAATTATTAATAGAAATTCGAGAGTATTCCAGAAATTATTAATAGAAATTCGAGAGTATTCCAGAAATTATTAATAGAAATTCGAGAGAATTTCAGAAATTATTAATAGAAATTCGAGAGTATTCCAGAAATTATTAATAGAAATTCGAGAGAATTTCAGAAATTATTGATAGAAATTCGAGAGAATTCCAGAAATTATTAATAGAAATTCGAGAGAATTCCAGAAATTAAGAAAAAGGTTCCAACAGTATTATAACGTAAAACACATTTGGATTACTCACTGAAAGAAGCAAGTGTTAATAATAGATATTTTCATGGGACATATATAACCTGTTAGGATAGAAATGGTTAAAACATCAACTAAACCTGCTGATCTATCAGTATAACCAAATAAAATGATAAAAATGGATTTATATGGTCACGAGCCGATAGATTGTGTCATCGTCGCTTATGCTTGTATCCAAAATTGGCCTGTCTCATTAGAAACTATTTTATGGCCTTTCAGAATTACTACATTTTATGTCAAGTTAACTTCGCTGCAATGTAGAAACTAAATATCACATTACTACATTGACAAAAGTTTCAATTTACACAGTTACAGACAGATATGGGTTTCCCCCCCTGGGCATTATACAGTACCGGATTTAGTCCTCGGTTAATGAAGTTGCAGCTTAGAGTCTCTTAATTCGCAGGGGATTCCAAAAATTTCAGATTTTTTTCCCTTAAAAATTCTAGCGTTTCATCATCATCATCATTATTATTATTATTATGCTTTATTATTATTATTAAGCTTTATTATTATTATTATTATGCTTTATTATTATTATTATTATTATTATTAAGTTTTATATAGGCTTAGGGCATAAGCATGAGTAAATTAGGCACCGGTACGACTGATTTTCACCTGATAATAACATGATAAACATTTTATTTATTAAATAGCTGTTTACGTGCTCCATGTTATCAGGGGTAGGACTCCTTATCTAATAAATCCTTCCTGTGGTATCAAAATTTTATACACTATATTGAATAATATACGAATACAGTAGATTCTAGTGGTGAAGGAAAAAATGAACAAGTTTTATCTTAGTGCATTTAAATCCAGTATAAGTAAGCAACAAGAGAAAGAAAACTTTGATTTTAAACCTCCGCTGGCTTGTGGCCATACCAAATCGTGAGAAAGGCTTCGGGAGTAAACCCTGAGGACAGCCTCTAAGACAGTCCACGGAAATTCAAATTCCAAGTTGGTGTCTGGCCTGGGATAATTCACTTCATGGCTTGAAAGAAGTCTTTAGCCTTGTGTGGAAATCTTTCTAGAGATGGTGTCTCGTTAAAAATACCCGGCTGTAGGGTTGGCGTCCCATCAGCTACCGGAAGAATTATAGTTCTGACAAACCATAGCGAGGTCGAAGGATGATGATGATGATAAGTAAGCAAAGTTTTGGCATGTCTTATTGCAACCCACTGACTTTACTTCTGCTCCTCCACTCATTCAATTATCCAACTTAGTTATAATTGCGGAACTAAGCAAAAAATTTTGCGCCGTTTTGAAATATTTTTGTCAATATTCACCTTGTTTTAAATATATATATATATTTAATATTTGTGTTATTTTGTATTTTTAAAGACAATCGATGATTAAATACCTAATTTTGCCATTTGTTTTACTTAAAATGTGTTTTTAAAATAAATCTAAATTTAAGGAAAAATGGTATTGTAAACGTTACTAACAGAATAATATATATATATATATATATATATATATATTTCGGACAGTTTATTCAGTCTTGACTCCAAAGTCTACTTTACTGAAGAAGTTCCCCTGATTGTGAAAAAATGGTTAAAATTGCCTTACAGTCATCGTCTCCGAAACATACATAACTTTTGTTTTAGATCAATCCGCACCGATTAAGTCGATAATGCCACTAACACGCAAGGTTTTACTGGGAGTGAAAGAGAATAAGATTTTAGAAGGAACTGGAAATCCAATTGTAAACAGGAAACAAGGGATAAATCTCGACATCATACTGCCGAAGTGAATTTAGGTTATAGATCGAATTTCAGCATATATCTCTTTATTTCGCCGGTTACATTCAACAAGGAATGCTTATATCAATAATAAATAAATGTATTGAGGAGATGAAATTCGATGAACCGCAGTATATTTTCCCCTTGACATATACATGAATTTTTATCGGGTTTATCTTTGCTGATAAATTGTTTGTTAATGTAAAGCTATTCTTGAAAATGTTTTATACGATTTCATTCGGGTTAAAGTCGGTCGAACAAATTCATAGAAACATATTTTATTCAGACTTTCTTTTTGTTTTTTTTTTCGTCAAGTGTAATGGTGCAGTGTGATGCATAAAAAAAATCACCTTTTTGAAAGCATTTAGCTTCTTGAATCATGTCGGCTTCTTTTTCTTCTATGTGCTCTGAACTTTCTAGTCTCCACAACTTCCTATTCTTTGTAGCTTTTACTAATTTTTGTTTTACTATCCTTCCGATTTCCTGTTCTGCCAATCATCTAAACAAACTTAAGTAGGTTACTCGCCATTTCTCTTGGTCTCTTTTGCCTGGGAGCGTCATGTTCTCCAGGCCCTATTTCCTCGTTATGTATTCCAGAAATTTCAACTGCCTCTCTTTCTCATTCTAACAATCATTTTTGTTTCCATTTTCCTTAAAACTTCTTCGTCACTCACATACTCTGCTGATGGTATTCTCAGCATCCTTCTGTAGAATCACATCTCTATTGCCTCAAATCTTCTCTTTATCTGTGAAGACATTGTTTCGCATTCACTTCATTATGTGCCGGAGAAATTTTAACTTTTTCTGATTCTAAGTATCAGCAACTTTTATTCCCATTTTCCGAAAAAAAATTCCTCGTTGCTTACTTATTCCGTCCATTGTATTCTCAGCATCATTCTGTAGAAACTTATTTCTGTAGCCTCATCTGTAAAGGCATCGTATTGTCCAGAATTCACTACCATATAAGAGGATTGATATTACATAACAGTTAGGCACTACTTTCTTTATTACTATCAGTATCTTCCCGTTTCTTAATATTTTTGACAGACGTCTTTCGGTTTTCAATGCATCTTCGGATTTCGGTGTCATATTTTCGGTCATACTTCCCACATATCTGTACTTAGTTGATTTTGATATCTCCAATTTCTAGCTCGTATCTTGGGATCTTCCTTCTTGTCGACAACCATATATTCTGTCTTCGTACAATTGATGCTTAGTCTTTTCTTCCCGCTTTCCTTTACTATCTTATCTAGGAGTTATTGTATCTTTCTTTCTGTGTCTATCAGAATCCGGATGATAAACTTAGTTTTGTAGACCATGAGGCTTATTGTCCGATGGAGCTCGTATCCATTTACACCTAGTTTCTTAGGCAGCGGTAGAAAAAGACTAAAGTCATCTGGTATGTAATCGCTGTTGTACATTTCATTTATTATTTCCGTAATTTTCTCGATACCAAACTCGAATAAGGCTGATATAATCTCTATGATCACATCTGGTCACATATGTTCCTGTTCATTTTGATATGTGCTGATCTTTATTTTTTTTTTCAATAGTATAATGATGAGACCCAACTGCCAATCTAGTACTACACTTAAATTATAAAGTCGATGTATCAAAGAGGAAAGCTCATTTGAACATTTTTCCCTTTTTCGTTGTGAAATAGTTCTGCATATTCGATTACTTATCCCTTAAAAATCAATATATGTCTGAGATGTCCTCTTAACACCACCAGAAACTTGTTATAGGCTCACCAAATTGCAACATATAATAGCACTCAACCGAATTTTCCGCCAGTAGCCACTAAGTTCCATCTGTTCAGCCATTTATTCTGTTTCTCATTTCATTCAATTTTCCTCATGGATGTCTTTTAAAGACGAATCTGAAAGTTTTGTCCTTTGATTTAGCACTTGATATCTTGAAAGATTCCAGCATTTCCCTACGGCCATGACGCCTAAAAATTTTATCGCTTGACAAAGTTGGATAATTTGTAACTTCTCTCGTTATACGACAGACAGATCGGTGCGATAAAATCCTCAACTGTACTTATCAAGCCTGCACCTGAATCGTCCAGTATTGCCAAGGGCAATAAAAGACAGGAAGCTGTGGAGAAACATGATTATCTCCAACTGTAAGAGACGTGACACACGCACATACGCACATGGATAAACACAACTTAATAGGATGCGTATCTGCGTCCAGTAAGTCTAAATATTGTCCAAACGTTTGTGAACATGATATGAGTGGCCAACTTGCTAGGTCTCTACGTTATATATATATATATATATATATATATATATTTAATTTATTGCTTAAACGTTTAAAATATGTCGGATTAATAAATGAAAATTTATTCCTAAATACACACACACATCTATCTATCTATCTATATATATATATATATATATATATATATATATATATATATATATACACACATATATATATATATATATATATATATATATATATATATACATACAGGGTAAAACAAATATTTGTACACATAAAATCTTTAATTTATTGAATTTCCAACTAATGAATAAACATACTTTTAATATAATTAACTGTACACAGATGCATAATAACTAAATATGCATAGAAAACAAAAAATTATTTATTAGAAATAAATCCCATTTATCGATTTTAATGGGTGAAAAATGTATTCGTACAATGCAAATTTCAGATTTTAAAACTTTTAAATTGCTTTAATACACTAGATTATTTAAGTGGAATATTCTAGAATGTTTCAGTAATGTTATCAGTAGATTGTTTTAGCCTAAAAAATACAAACAGAACATTCTGTAATTGATATTCGTGCATGAAGGTTACCATCACGGTAAGAGGTAAAGAATTGACATATTCGCAAAAAGAACTAATTTTTAAGCTCTGGAAATAAGGTAACAGTTACAGAAAAATCTCAGACAACCCAAATATTCCATTTATTACCATTAGTTCATTCATTTCAATGTATAAAAAACTCAAATCTGTTGAAAACCAAAAGAAGAACAAGTTCTCCACGGAAGATGTCTGCAAGATCTTCGAGGAAATTAATGCATCAAATTAAACAAAATCTAATGGTTATTCGTCAAGCGTTGCAGGATGATTTGCTTTCATCGGGAATCTGTGTCACTAAATGGACAATAAGCAATGAAATTCATAGGAACATTCTAAAGTTACTCCCCCCTCAGAAAACTCCACTGCTATTGAAAAGACACAGAGATGCCAGGTTGAAATTCGTTCGTGAACATAAGGATAAGGAAGAATCGTCATGGGAAAGAGTATTATGGACAGACGAAACCAAAACTGAGTTGCTTGGACGTAATTCTAGAAATCATGTGTGGAGGAAAGATGGCGATGCCTTCAAGCAAACGAACATAGTTCCAGAAGTGAAATTTGGTGGTGGCAGCATCATGGTTGTCGTGATGTTTTCTGCAAAAGCTACTGGCAACATATCAGTAATAAATGATAGAATGAATGCCGCAACATAAAATATTTTAGAAGCAAATTTAATGATTTCGGTTGAAAATCTTGAATTTCCTCCTGATTGAATCTTCCAACAAGAAAATGATCCTAAGCACACTGCAAAATCTACGAAGAAATGGCTTGCTAAAAATGATGTAAATATCCTGAAATGGCCAAGTCAGTTCTCAGATTTAAACACAATCGAGAATCTGTGGCGTTATTTGAAAATTCAAATGCAATTGTGAGCTTCAACAAACATCTCGGATCTGAAGACCATATGCAAAGAAGAATGGAACAAAATACTAACTAAAATTTGCAAATCATTCATTGAGAACTACAAGAAGAGGTTGGTTGCTGTAAAAGTGAATAATGGCTATTCTCCAAAGTATTAAATGAAGATTATGTATTCTTTTTTGTATTGTACGAATACATTTTTCACCCATTAAAATGGATAAATTAGATTTATTTCACTTAAATCAAAACTTTTTTCTGTTTTCTATGCATATTTACTTATTATGCATCTGTGTACAGTTAATTATATGAAAACTATGTTTATTCATTAAACACAATAAATTCCAAATTTGTATGTGTACGAAAATTCCCCCCACACTGTATATGTATAAAGAATTAACTGATTTATTTCTAATCTGACATTTATATTACATTAATCATTATTATTACTAGATAATCCTATTTGAAATAGATTCCCACCAGTTTTATTTTAAACAGGGCGTAATACGTCTCCTGGCTTGCGTATTGCAGCAGAAATCGAACCTGCATCCTTCTTTTTAATAGGAACCATTTATTAAGTTTTTTCAAATACGCAGACCGATATATTTAATACACATTGTCTAAAATCAAAGTAAACACGCAGCGTCTATTTCAAATACGAGTATCTACTAAATAATAACTTTTGAATATATATATATATATATATATATATATATATATATATATATATATATGAGAGAGAGAGAGAGAGAGAAAGTATAAATCGAACATTATACAGTGAAAATTCAGTTCCATATTCAGCTAATAACTATATGTCAAACTGTAGACTTATTGCTTCACCTTCGCACACACTCTCACGTATATATGTTTATACTTAGAGTTTACGTAATTTGGTCTTGAAGGTAATATAGATTATAAGTTCTATAAGCTATTAATATTACGAGCCAAAATAAACAATTAAAAAACATTAATGATTCCAGAATAGGCATTGAGAAACGTATTTTCTAAATATTCACCCAGTTACGGTCACACGACAACACAATTTTAAAAATCCCCAAAATAATGCGTAATTGTCAACACAATCATTCGAAAATTAAAATTTAATATCGTAGCAAATATCAAACGGACTTTGAATTTCATAGAATTTCTTTTTTTTTTTAAATGTCGAAAGTCAGACGAAAGATCGGAACCTTACTAATAAGTAATTCTAACTGAGGTCAATTTCTTTGCATATTTACAGTCATCATATGGAAAAGAATCCTTCTACAAGAAAAAAAAATACAATAGACATAACTTGCCAGTAGTTGTTAACATAACCTGCTGGAAAGCACATTTGATGCTTATATATATATATATATATATATATAAAAAAGAAATATAGTTTTAAGGTGTACTATATTTATGGAATAAAGTGCTCAATATCAGAGATAGGGCGTATGTAAATATAAATATAAAAGTGAACATTGAAGTCAACACTCAGAGGCGACAGGCTGTTTCATGCTGGGCGCAATCGTCAGGCCGCGAAAATTTTCATGAAACAGCCTGTCGCCTCTGAGTGTTGACTTCAATGTTCACTTATATATATATATATAATTCTCAAAATGTGTGTGTGTGATCGGATGTTGTTTATGCGTTTACACAATTTTCATCCGATTTCGATGAAATTTTTTTTTGGTTTAATAAAAAATTCTTCAATGCCGATTTTGAGTCCAGATTGGCTGAAAAAAAAAAATAACCTTGAAGGTGAAAAATCGAAAAAACTGATTTTTTACACTTTGCGCAAAAATCAAAGGTAAAAATTTAATTCTGTAAAAAATGGCGTACAAGCAATTTAGAGAGTTGAAATCTAACGCAAAAGATTGTTAGAATTATATAAAAAATTATATTACAAATAAAAATTATCATATATTATTATTATGACGGTCCATGGAAGAGGTTCCTTCCTTGCCAGATTGAGAACGCAAAAACGGCCCTTTTCAGGGCCACTCCCCATTCAAATTGTTACCCCCCCCCATTTGGGGATGTGCCCCAGCTGCACCCAATTGTTGTTACTAATATTGATTTTCGGGTGGGCTGACTTTAAACTTAAACTGCTCCATTTGAATGGCAAAAATTCTCAGTAATGAACACCCAGTCGAAGACGGGTTATACTGCTAGTATATATATATATAATATATATATATATATATATATATATATATATATATATATATATATATAAAACGCCCCAACATGGAATCACAATCACGTTCCTTCTAGCACAGTTCTGAATTTCTTCCACTTCTACAGAATACAACTTAGAACACAGACACAAGGAAACATTAATGACGAAACGCTTGAAAATGACTAATGAATTGCCCGAAAGCGCTTCGTACAATAATCATTACAGACAATTTTTGCAAAGTTTTAGATTATCGCCACCCTAAAAAGAAAACTATAAGAACTTTAGAAAACTTAATAAAAAAACTTACAAGGTTATTCTTGTGTGCTACATTCAATATATATATATATATATATATATATATATATATTACATCTACATTTTACGAAAATTCCGGAAATTAAAACTCCAGGATTTTCGTATTTATATTAATTAAAAGAAGGAGTCCTTGGAGAATTTAAATCATCAATTTCTTTTTGTCAAACAGAAACATAATTTACTAAAAATTTGCTCTGAATCGCAAAGTAAAAAAATGAAATAAAACTATGACTATAATTAGAAAAGCTCTTAATTGCTTTTATAAATAAGATGTATTAAGTACACTAATGTCTTAAGAAAAACAATTTTTGATGAATAATGAATTTTTACAAGAATTGCTTTTAATTTTTTTAAAAATTAATTAGAAAAATTTATTAAGTTTTAAATCTTTTAAAATTCTCTATTAATTTCAGCGGTTTTGATGATATTATTAAGTGAAAACTTAAAGTAATTAAAAATGAAATAAAAAAAGTCGCTCGCGTCATTTTCTTTAATTCTGTTTCACAGATAAAATGTCCGTAGAACAACATTAGATCTATTTTGATCAGGCGGTCAAAAACAGCTACTGTCGGGTTAAAAATGGATTTCTGTGATATTTTAAACTTAAAGTAAATGATAAATTGTTTTAAATCAGATTAATTATACTTTAAATAAGATAATATTCCGCAAATAAAGTTTCAGAAAACTATATTTTATTTTTGGAACATGTTTTTAACAAAGAGGATTACATTGCGATGAAAAACAACTAAAAAAGGGTACTAATTAGTTATTTTAGAAAAAAAAAAAAAATTCTCACTGTAACTGACAAATAGTGAGTAAGTGAATGGTAAAATAGAAAAAAAATTTAAGCCACGCGTCTTTTTTTTCTTATTTTTTTACTTTCTGCTAAAAGAATGTAGTATTAATTAAGACAAAATAATTTATCAAGGAAAAAATATATTGAAAGTGCACTAATTTCGGAACTTTCTACGGTCAATTTGTGTCCGGATGATACAAAATGTTTTTTTTTTCCTCACAAAACTATTTATTATTGTTATAATGTGAAATAATAAAAAAACAATAACAATAGCAATGAAAACAAAACATGTAATAAACTGAAGAATTATATACACATACACACATCTATATACTACGAACGTCAACATTTCAATTAAAAATCTAAGCGTTTTTATTTCTTTAATGTTTCGATGCCAATAATAACCAGCATTTGTTGCATTCCTTACTTTCTCTGTTTTATATATAAGACTCGAGTCTAGAAATGAAGTGTGACCATTTAATTTTGTTTGTTTCTAGTTAAAGCTCTTTTTCTTCTTTTTCCCTTGTCGTTCTGAAACACTCAATTATCATCTCGTGCGCACAAACAAAACACTGCCTTTTTTTCCATTCCTCCCTCCTCCCTTTCCGCACATATTCAAATAGATAAAGATACTAAACTCATATATCTTTTGTCTAAATCTCCCCTCTCTTGTTCGTCACTTCTTTACTCAGCACAGCATAAAAATGCAAGTGTTCACTAACTCCTTCCAGCGCGGACCCAAACAATGTGTTCTTAATAATTAAGTTTAGTAAAAATGAAAAAAATCCTAAGAAGGCAGTAAAAACAAAAATCCACAATACGATAAAAAGAAAAAAAAATCATTCTTACCAGCATTGACTTGGAGGCAGTCAAAGTTAACAATAAATGGTCTTTTTGCAATCCCTTGTAGAAGAAAGTCCATAATAATAGACACGTTCTGTAGAAAATTTAAGTTCTTTCCCCCACCCCCCTTTTTTTTTTTTTAATAAAATGTATATTCTTGGTATCGATGAATGTAGTTTTTCCAGTATTTTTCTTCAGAGTCTTGTCAAGTAGATATCCTGAACCCGGAATTATTATCCCAAAAGATATTCAACGATACTGTATGGTTTTTTATTCAAAAGAATATACTTCAATGGCGATCTCTGCTTTTGTTGTCAGTTAAATAAGCTGGTTATAGCATGTCTTTCTTAATATGAGTTTTACTCTCCCTCCCTACCCCTCTCTCTCTCTTTCTCTCTTTCTTTCTCTCTCTCTCTCTCTCTCTATATATATATATATATATATATATATATTTATAATACTATCTTAAGAGTAGGTTATAAATATTAATATTTAAACTTTACAACACTCATGTTTAATCCGTGTCTGACGATTACCACGTGCATGAAACGATGTGGAACTAAATATATATTTATTTATTAGTAATATATATATATTATATTATTATTAATATATATATTATATTATTAATAATATATATATATATATAGCGTTACTGTCCAAAAATATAATTTTTTGTATTTGAAACTTTACATTTAGTGTAGTTGTATAGCAACATATTCATGAATATATAAAATATTGTCTATATATATATATATATATATATATATATATATATATATATATATAATATATATTATTTTAGCAGAGTTCACTATTTTTATTATTGTTACGACTGTCACAAGATATTAGAAAAATATTGTTGGTTTTATATATAATAAAACAGTTCTTTTTATGTAATTTTTTTCCCAAACTGTATGTCATGTGTATATTCCTAATTCTGTTTCTGCTTCCATGTCTTTGACAAGATTGATCTCCGTTGCAATCTTGTGTAATCAATTCTGTATAGAATTTTTTGAATATCCGATAAAATGCACTCTTCTTAAATTGTGTCGTTTATATTTCAAGTTTGACAAAAAAATTACATCAACTGATAGAAAATATTATTCCGAGTTTCATTTTCATTTCAGTGCATCCAACTTTATGCTAAGGCTGCATAAGGTTCTGTGAATGTTTGTATTTTTAATGAATGTAGAACTTAACACATTTTGTCGCTGTAAGTTCGCATATGTCCTTTCAAGCCGTACTGCATATTTCGTCACATTCATTATATTTCTATTAACAAAACAATTCGTATAAAACTATGGGTCTTCTTTTTAGTATTCACAAGCCAGCAAGTAACATCAGTTCGTTGTGAACGTTTTAAACTAAATTGAAATTTTAATGTACAGCTAATTTCTGATTTTTCATCCAATACAAAATATAACGTTTCATCGCTTTCAACAAAATTGATTGTTAACCAGAGATTAAAGCATCTTGATTCCTTGTCGTTAATTATCCATTTAGCGAATATCAGGTTCTTTCAACAAAGAATAAGTACGGAAACATTGAACTGCAACTTAAGATTGCAATATTTTAATTTTATCACAGTTCAATGCATAAATATTAAAATCTTCATGCAATCATTTTGATGGTTCTTCTCCGTAATTTAATTCCAAGTTTCATTGTAGACGTTTTATGTCTCTTGCAACTCTTTTCACAGTCATAGATAGTATTTTGATATAATAGCAGGTACAAAATTCCTGTTGCTTTCTTAACGTATTGTATCAGCTGTAAATAACCTTCTAAAATTCGAACGATCAGGCCTGGCATTACAACAGCAATTTCAATAGATTCGAACACTCTTAACTTTTTCACTACAGTTTGTTCGATTTCTTATGTCAGTTTTAGATAATCTTTCTTGTCTATTTGATTGTATGATAAATTATCTTTGATCATTAATTAGTGCTAAGGTTTTAATTGTACTTTATATAGTTCGTTTGATGGATAGGTAAAATTTTAATTCTTATTTATAGAGTATTCATTGGATAGGTAAAGTTTTAATTGTACTTTATAGGGTGTGTTTTGTTTAATAAGGTTTCTTTCGTCTGATGGGTTTGTGTTTTTTAAACTTTTCTTTAGCCTATATCTATTCATTTCAGCATTAGTTTGAGTTATTGTCTTTTAATTAAATCCTGAATAGTTAATTGGTTTTCTCGCTTGACGATTTCACTTTTTTCTCATGGATGCTGCCATATGATGGCTGGAAAGGTAATTGGCCGAAACTTTGTGACTATACTAATACTGCTAATAATAATATCCATAACAAGCAAAGATGAGAAAAGAAGTTTGAATGAATTAAAATATACTGACAATTTCTCATTTCAAAATTCAAAATCATAAGTAAATGTGAAAACTTAAACTGCATTTAAAAGGCTCGAAACATGCAAAAAAAATATCACAGGGACAATAACGCAGCAATAAAAGATATTCCCTATCAGATAAAATGGATATCTGAAGATAGCTAAAGGGTACTTGGTCGAAACGTTGTTCTATAACAACAACTATAACAATCAAAGATGAGGACATTAGTCCAGATCGGATCATATATATTAATAATTGGTCATCTCAAAAAATCAAAACTAGACTTGGATTTTAACTGAAGGTATATGTTCTACATTTTAGGTAAAACTAAATTATATATATATATATATATATATATATATATATATATATATATATATATATATATATATATATCACACGACCTCCCTTGAAAATGGCTACGGAAGTGGCAGAAAGCGCTTGGGACAATGGACGATACGGACAATTTTTGTACTCCCTCACTTCCAGCTAACGGAAAAATGTAAGAACGATGTAAAGACTAAATAATATATATATATATATATATATATATATATATATATATATATATATATATATATTTAAAAAAAAAAATTCCTTCGCTACATAAGAGTTCTCATGTTTCAAAAACAAGAGCCAAAAACTACAGTATAATTATAAAAATTAAATTGAATTACAGTATCAAGCTCTGTTTCATCCTCAAGCAAAATTTTCGGAATAACTAATCTTGAAGTTTACGCATCTTTATAAGCAGATTCATTCGTAAAATTAATTACTATGGAAATTTGGAAACTTCGAATTATTTACCTAACGTGTTATTTCCTATTTTTCTATATATTTACACACACACACACACATATATATATTCACACACAAAGAAATACAAATATACTGTTTCATGATCCTCAGGGACGGAATGACTGATAAATCCTTTTTTTTTCTGTCCGACAATTTTGCTTGTTCTTTTTACTTGAAATGTGTTCAGGTTATTCAAATACAACGGTTCGTCATTTGAACTTTGAAGTCGTCTGAGTAGGTTTTTAAAAATATGATTTTCTTTCTTTTTTCCTTTTTTTTTTTTTTTTTTATCACTGAAAAAGATTTGTCCAGCCGGTCAGTAAAGCCACCATATTTTTTACGGGTATGTTCCTGTGCTTGTTAAGTAGACGTTAGTTTTCGTGCAGTATCTACAATTCTTAGTCTACCGTGGGTTGAATTTGCCGCGGAACTTCTACAAAACAAAAAATATTTTCAGAGGTTTTGTTTTCGTTTTCGTTTGAGAACACTCGT
>CAHIKZ030003848.1:1452500-1557500 GCA_903632075.3 Acanthosepion pharaonis | reverse complement strand
CATCGCCTCGAAACAATACATCTATAGTGATTTTCCAAGCGTATCTTAGATGTGGCACAAGGCCGAAAGTATGGAGCACCTAGTGAGAATCGAACTCGCTTTTCAGTCGTAACTGATCTAGCGAGACAAATTTGCTAACCATTACACCACGCGGAGGTGACCAAAACAATATATCTATATAAATAAATCGTTACTTTTTTCGAAATACCAGAATGTTTATTAAAAAGAGAGTCATTATTTTTGGATGTAGACACCCAACTTTAAATTGTACAAATAAAGTAAGTATATCTGAGACATTGTCATTAGACGGAAGTAAAGCTATTCAGAAGGGAAAAAAATTGAAGACTTTACACAAACTCGTGTCGTGGCAGTCCGTTCATTGATACAGATGTGTATTTCCCCACCAACCCAGTGTTTGGTGTTCAGTTCAAGGTAAAAATCAGGATTACAAATACGGATTTTCAAGACGAGCATGAAACATTGATGTAACTAAGTTTTTCTGTGTTTTCGATGTAAAATTGTAATTAGTGTTGTATTTCTTCACTCCTCCCCCATATATAAAACTGACTGTAATGATAAAAAAAAAAACACATTATTAGGCTCAAGACGAAACGAGTTACGTAAGGGTATTTTTTTTCCCATTAGTATGATATATAAATAGTCTATATATCATATCGTCCAACATTTTTGGCTTTTACTTCATATTTCATATCCCGAATGTGCAAGTGGTGTAATGGATAACGGCTCAGAATGAGAAATCAGTGCCGAGTTCGAATTCTACCAAGTTCGTTACATTCACTTACGCGCAAATGCACTTGGGAAAAAGTGTGAATCCATTTTCTCCACCAGCTATGGGTTAAATAGAAAGACTAGTATCTAGAAAAATCATTGCTTGTTCTAAAAAAATTGTTAATATTCACTCGCAAAAAAGAATTATTTTTTTATTATTGTGCTATCGACACTAGGTTTCAGCTTTAAATTAACCACAAAAGGTTGACAATGTGTACCCCCCCAAAAAAAAACAACAAAAAAAAAAACCAAATCAATCAATCAATTAACAAATAGTGCAGTGTTTAACAAGCACTTTTCGTAAATTACTGCAGGTGAGTTCGATTCCTGCTGAGTGCTCCTTTGGTATGGCCTTGTGTCAGACGAATTTAAAATGAGTATATATCTACACCAACATCCCTTTATATCTGCAACCGCCCCGCCCGAGTCTGCTGCTTGTAGTCACAGACGCATAAGCACAATATCGGTAAGTAAATTTACGCCGAATAAATTCAAACACGCAGTCGACCTCGAGATGGGTCTTCCGAAGTTCTTGTTTTTGACTCTCTAAGTATTATGATCCTTCACAACAGGAAAGGGGAGAGCAAGAGAGAGGAGAGAGAGGAGAGGCTGATCATATTTTTGTGAAGAAAAGACGAAAACCACCATGTTAGAAAAATTTTCAAATTCTGATGCAGCCAAATGTTTGCCATTCTCCCTTCTCTTTCCTTGAAAATTTTCAGCATTTTTCTAAAAAAAGAAAAGCTAAATTCCCCTCTCACTACAGTTAGAATGTAAATCTGGGGTCACATCTCAGCATTCCTTCATTTTTCGCGTAATTCGCGTTTTCTCTTTTCTTCCATTTTCTTTGCGACCATCCCAATTTCCTGAGTTTTTTCTTGAACTTTTTTTTCATTGAAAGGCAAAATCCTACCATTAACCTACGAATCACTCAGACTAGTATCCTTATCTTTGTCGTGTATTATGACACATTCCAGTCGATGCATTCTTCAGCTTCCCTCGACACTTAATAATGCAACATACACTTGGGAAAGGCCGAAGAACATATCGGTAAAAAAATATGATCAAAAAATTAGAAGACTAGTACTATTTATTTCTAGCACAAAGAAACTACTTCAACTCAGAACTTCAGGACGGCTGGAGAACACACTGGTCGAAATAGCATGACCCAACCATCAGAGATGATAATACTATAGGTCGAATAATTCGTAGAATAATGACAACACTTCCGAATTCCAGACGATGTTTTACTCATTGTACATATTTCATATATACAACAATCGTTTTCAAAAGTTCAAAAGCGTCTACACAGCCTTGTGGGTGCTGAATTACTTTCCATCCTACAACCCGGTTTTCACAGACAAAACATCGCGAGTCTTTCGCTATCTATTGCTATTTCCTTGTCATGTGTTCTGACGAAATACATTCCTTGGTTTCACCAACCCTGATGTTTGCAATTGGGACCCGCCATGCCACCTACACAACAGTGACCCATCCGCATTCTCTTCGTATTCCATTAGTAAGAAGTAATTTCCACTCGGACAGCTTCTTCCCAAGAAATTCTGTACCGTAGAAAGAACGACCCGCAAGATGTTTTCCCAATCACTACAATCTTGAACTCTTCAAGTCTAGGGTTAACGATTATTTTTCTTGCATAACCCCAGACGAGTTTGCATTTATGAACGACAAAGAATTATTTGAATTCCATTTAATCCATTAATAATGTTTTAAAGTTATCGTCCTTACAGGGACTGTCTGTTCACGCATGCACAATAAGGTCTTCTCTAAGTGATTGTGAAATTATATCATGACCACGAAATTGGTTCGAGCGATATTAAAAATGGTTGGACACACATCCATTATCAAAAAAACCCCCAAAAACAATCAAATCTCGCAAATTCTTATTGTTGTAATGGGACCAATTTTTCCTGTTGTTGTCAATGGCTAATTTTCTGAAGCTAATGAGGTCAGTGTCATCTATCTTCGTGGAATCAATATTTATTTAGGTTTCCTTAACTATAAAACCCCAAAAAGCGCGTCAAGTGAAGTCCAATGTCAAGACGATGTTGATTTGTTTCTTTGATGTGAATTAACTTTAAAAGGACATTAATCTAACTGACCGTTACGATTGTGTTGTAAATTTGATCCCCGTTTGAAACCGCATATTTCTGACTTAAGTTAAACTTACTAAGTGCTCAAAGGCGACTGATCATGGATAATGGTAAGCAATGTAATCGAGTACGCCATTACTATTACTTTGGGATTATTTAGACCCTTACTTTGTGCTCCATTGGCGAGACCTTGTGTCAGACAAAACTAAGATTAATCAATATTTAAAAAATAAAAACATTTATTCCCCTTTGGTTTTAATTTGCGAAGTTTCCTTTTGACCTTCATTCATTATGACCCATAACCTCTAATCCCAATGAATTGCCAATAAGCTATAGCCACGGGAATTTCTAATTGGAGTCTATGAAATTTTAGAAGGGAGGACTTGCTGGCGTCTTTTGAAAAAAATGTCTTTGAGAAAACCAAGACGTGTCCCAGATATTTCCAAGATGCCTGAATGTAACCGTTAATTCAACAGCTCAGTATTTCCTCTGTAGGAAACGGTCAACAAAGTTTCAAACAATGACATTAACGTACTTTTCTTTTACTTTTAATTACTTTTTCTTACACAATTTTTTTCTGCCTGAAGAAATGCTCCTTGTTTTTTTTACTAATCCTGTTTTCCACTTCACATTATCTCTTTCCAAATTATTCATTCATATAAACACTTGGAGATATAGTCGTATGGTTAGAGCAATGGATAGTATTTTTGTTTTTAAGCAATTCACTCCAACAAAGGCGGGAGTGCCACTAGTACGCAAGGGGCTACAGAGAGTGTAAGTAAGGGAAAAGACTGAGTATAGTGAGATGGGGGGCTGAGGAAAGGATATAAAGAAGAACAGGGATCAAGGCAACAGAAGATGTCGATTGACATTAACTTTGAAATTTTGAAGATTATAGTTATCAGGGAAGCAAGTAAGAGGAAGAGAGTTCCTCAGTCTGGAAGTGCGAGAAAAGAAGCTGTTGGGATAGAAGAGGCAATTATATTTAACTGTTTTGACAGTAAAAGAGTGGGACCTAGATGCCAACCTAGTAGCACGCTTAAATTCATGCAGTCGGGGAACCAGTGAAAATAGCTCTCCAGAGCAGATGCCATGAAAATATTTATAGAAAAGACAGAGGGAAGACACATTACGTCGGTGAGAAAGTGACTGATGTCGAGACCCCAAGTCAGGACCGATCACATTTTATATCCATCTCTGGATTTTGTCGAGGACCTCAAGGTGAACAATGGCGGCACCAGACCATATATGGCAACAGTATTTCATGTGTGCACAAAGTTTCCAAAGCTCTTTTATCTATATAAGTTGATTGATTGATTAGTTTGTTTTTTACGGCTTATCAACCTTTTGTAGATTATTTCAAGCCGAAATATGAAACAACCAACATGAAAAAACTCTTTCGTGACATGAATTCATATCCTACAATTTCTTAAATCGAACTGTACTCCAAAATATAACCAACAAAACTACAACATAAAACATATATCACCACTTCTAGTTATTACGTCCACACAAACATGTATATGCACAAAAGCTGAGTATCATCTACCATGTACTCAACTGTGAAAACAGAATGACATTTTTAAGCTCGCAAGAAAATTAAATTCCGGCATGATATGACTCATAAGGAGTTGATATGCAGCTAAACAAACAAAACAACCAAGCTTACAGCACCTGGTATTGTCGTCACCTCTCTAAGTACTGAACAGACTCGACGTTGCTTAACTTCGGTAATCGGACGAGAACCGGTGTTTCAACATGATATGGCTGAAAGCGGCGCCTGGAAGCTTTTTTCACACACCTTTTATTTATTTATATATATATATATATATATATATATATATATTTGGTTGGATAGATGTGAGTTTGTGACCCTAGGTTTCACGCTTTAGCGATTGTCAGACAGATTGAGCGCTTTCTAATAAGTACCGCGCATATAATATATAAATAATTATACATATATATATTTATTTATATTTATATACACTTTTCACACACACACACACACACACACACATATATATATATATATATATATAAGGGGACACCAAATTTTATTCATTTATTGTTGCATGTTTATATTCTTATCACCTTCAAAGTATTCTCCATTTGAAGCAATGCACAGGTCCACTGTTCAAAGCAGTCCTGGAACTTTTTGAAGTTATGTTTTTAATGACTCCGTCGTTTTCTTCTTAACCTCTTCCGCATCTGCAAAAACGTTTTCCTTTCAGGACTTTCTTGCGGGGAACAAAAAAAGTCACAGCGGGTGAGATCGGGTGAATAGGGAGGGTGGGGAAGTGGGGGTCATGCCATTCTTGGTCAGAAACTGTCTCAAATTCAAGGCGGTGCGCGCTGGCGCATTTTCGTGATGCAACCACCAGCCTCCACTTTGCCACAGATCAAGGCGTTTTCGTCTCACCTTGTCTCGCAAATGCTTCAGGACTTCTAAGTAAAAAGCCCGGTTAACAGTTTGACCAGGAGGAACAAATTCTTTGTGAAGAATTCCTTTCACATCAAAGAAACAAATCAGTATCGTCTTGACAATGGACTTCACTTGACGCGCTTCTTTTGGGTCGTGGTGACGTTGGATGCTTCCACTTGATTGTTGCTTCGTTTCTGTGTCGCAGCTTTTGACACCAGTGATGACCTTCGAAAAAAGATCTGAATCAACTTCCAACTGTTCTTTCAGTTTACGACAGTCATCCTTTCAGCCATGGTAAAAATAGGCGAAAAGGCATGAAGCACTTCAAAACAAATGTGAACCACAGAGCTGTACGTCTTCCTACGATGACACCAGTTAGCACACTGATGCCTGAGGGTTGCTTCAAGTGGCATCTAGTGGTGGAAGCCTGAACTACTACGGGCTTGTCGCTCAGGAAACAATTCCGGTTACTTTTGGGTCCCCCTTCTTATCTTGCATAACAACCTATCTAGAAGAAGAAGAATTCTGAAGAAAAATTTGCAAAAAAAAAGGAAATTGGTAATCACTCCACTATCTTTCCCAAGAAGTTATGGCAATTCGTCGATAATAAAGAAAAAGGATTATGTGGACAGCCATAATTGTCTTCGTCTTAAAGGTACTTAGCATTAAAAATACATTTTAGCTTGTATCTTTATTATTTATTTTAGTATCGACAAAAAAAGGAAAAAAATATTGTACCCTAAAAGTTTAGCTTTAAAGTTAAGGATGCTAAGGGTATCACGAACCGAGCATGTGAACAACGATGAGGTCTTAGAGAGGTTGCAAACAAGGAGGTGGCTTATACTTAATATCAGGAAGAGGCAGCTGAAGTTCCTGGAACACATAATGACGAATGAAGACCTGGAGAATCTGATACTCACGGGTCGAATAGAGGGAAAGAGAGACAAGGGAAAGCAATGCATGACATACCTAGCGGGCTTAAGCAAGTGGATGACAGAACGTGGTCTGGGGGAGGGTGGCAGAGGAAAGGAACTTGTTGAGAGCTGCAAGGGATAGAGGGAGGTGTCTGAAAGGACACGGTACATAGAAAGAAAGAAACATTCTTGAAAACAACATGATATATTTCCTTAGTAAAGACATGTATCAAAGTAACAACTGTCGGGCACACAAGGAAGATTGAACTCATTCCGCTCGTAATGGTCTACAAAAGTAGATTTGCTAGACATTAATTCGTGACGTGACGCGTCACTGAAATCGCATAATATCAATATTTACACTATTTATATTCTCCGTACAGTTGTTCTCATCTTGATTGTCATATCCACAACTTTTTGGGTCAAGTCACCAGATTATTTCAACCAACGCTTTTATCCACTGGGCTACATGTCCTTGGAAAGTTGTGGGTTCAATATCTGGGCACAGTAGAGTTTTTTTTCCATTTTACAGCGAATTTCACCCTTTACAAAGGCCGGGGGACACTCGAGGTAAAGGGTTACGTTTTGTATATATAAGTGGAAGATACCGGTTAACTCTGGCCTTGAACAGGTTAAAATTGATCGGGAAAACATCCTGTCGTCGGGGGTCGGTTCCACAGGGCAGTGATTTCCGAGATAAAGCTGCTCGATTGGAACTTACTTCTCACCGATGGAATACGGAGGGAATGTGGGTGGTTTGATCCTATGTAAGTGCCATGGCGTGTCCTTGCGGTAAACGTTTGCTTCGGTAGGACCAGGGAATGTAGTTCCACCGAGCACTTTCCGTGGAAGTAGCAATAGAGCAGCGTGATGCTTGCCACATCCCGCCTGTGGGAGAGAGGGTGAAGGGTGGAGAATAATTCGTCACCACAAGGGCTCGGAGAGGCTTTTGAACTTATGAAGGCTGGAGAGTGAGGTCTGGGCAGCAGTCGCCCAAATATGACAAGATTACTACATTTTCGGCCTGATCTGGCTCTTGTAAAGGTAAAGAATAGCAGGAGGAGCCAGGTACTTACTGAAGCGGTAGAGAGAGCCGACCATTTTACCCGCATCCTTAGCAATCGATCGTATGTACGAGTCCCGCTTGACATCGGGTGTAAGTTTGAGGCCCAACAATCTTTCAAGGCACGAGAGGACCTCCGTTCATCATGATTGGTGGTAGTTCGGGGTCAGATCGGCGATAATGGAATGTAAGTAGCTTGGTCTTCGAGGCATTGGAGGTAACCAGCTAGTTTTGGCCCCATTGGGTAGTTTGTGCAAGATCGGAGGAGTGATCAATCGCCAATCTTTGATCATCGAAAGTTTCAAAGGTGCACTCGTATATAGATCAGAGTGATTTCTCCTTGACCTGACCGCTTGTCCTTTATTTCACTTACTGATAATTATCGGGGAGAAATAAATGTGAGAATCCATTTTGTGACGGGTCCAGCTGTTTTCCATTTAATAACATATCAGCTGACTGATATCGCTACACGTGGCCTTGTGGCAGACTCAGCTCTGTTTCATAGATATCTACTCTCGCTCCCAGGCTATTAGAGGGTACCGTGTAATAAGTTGTAATTTTGATGTAATACGGATTTTGTTTGGATAAACACAGACCACTTGAGTAAAGAACCTATTTTCCCCTATTTAACCAAGAATGTCCTTTTTTTATGAGGAGATAGTTACTCCCCTGGCGCAACTTTTATGTGGTTACACGATTTGAACCCAAGAACCAGCTGCTAAAAATCAGCACTAAATCATTTATTACCGGGGAATAAGTTAGTTTACCCATATCAGTAAAAATGACGGCGATATCTTAGCAATTAGGAATTATCAAAAATCATTTACCTATATTACTGAAGTGAGGTATTATAACTATTTATAATATTTACATTGTTCAGACTGTTGTCTTTATTGTCATATTCACTACGTTTCGGTCGTTGTACGCCCCAGTCTTCTTCAGGTGATATACGTTGGAATTTCGAATTGAATCCACTTGGGTAGATTGTTCTAGTTCCAGGCCTCTTTGGGTTATCTCAGTTTTAGTTATTTCCCTTTACTAACTCAATTCTCCAAGTTTTTTGTTCACCTCTGCCGTGGGAAGGTATTTAACTCACAACACTTTGGGTCAATTCACTAGATTACTTCAACCAGACGCCTTTATCCACCTGGCCATATATCGTTGGCGAAATTCCAACGTATATCACCTGAAGAAGGTCGGAGCGTACAATGGTTGAACCGGCGTGAATATGACAATAAAGTTGAGGACAACAGTCCGAACAATGTAATAAGTGTAAATAAGAACGTTGTTGTATGTAAGAAAGAATTCTACTTTTTAAATTGTTAAAGTGAAAAAAATATTCCCAGAACGCTAACCTGATGCTTAGGTTAAAAAAAAAAAAAAAAGAAAGAAAAAAAAAGACGGAAACAATTCAATAATTTTTGTAATTTCAGTACTGTCGGTGATGGGTGTGTATCAATGGGATTTTCTCCAAACGTCGATTCTTCTTCTCGCGTGTATATAAGAGACTCTCTTCTTCTCCCTCTTGGGTACCTATATATTTCCCTCTCATCCAGTGGGACACACTGGATGAGTAATCAAGGATTTCTATCTATGTAATTAATTATATTGTCGAACGTAAGAAAGAATTCTGCTTTTTAAATCAGGAAAAATCATGCATAAAAATATGCAAAGAAAGCTAACTTGCCTTTTGCCGTCAAGAAAAAAAAGGACCAAAATATTTCATTAATGCTGCAATTACATTGGTTATATTTTCTTCATGAGCAATGGAGGATTTTTATTTATTAAACTACTGTCACGTGTAAATTAGAATTCTGTTTTTTAAATCATTAAAAGTAAAAAAAAATCCAAAGCTCGCACGAAACAAAACAAAAAAAATAAAATAAAATAAAACCTAGTATAGCCCGATCTCCCCTACTTGTAATATCGAGATATTCCGTTGTTATGGTAACATGGAGGATACGTTCGCTTACTGGTGTCGAGTAGCTCATTTTGCTGCTATAACAACAGAATATAAGATCAGGCTGCATGACCGATAAAATATATAAGCTCACATTGTGTTTTTTTAATATATTACAGAACAGACATTTAACGTTCTGACTTTGTGGAATTGTATTTTATGGGTAAATGAAAGAAACCTCATAGGAGATAAAGATGATAACTATAACTACCCCATGAAACAAGAAGTTGTAGATGCGTGTCACGTGTCCCAAGATCGTGGCTATTGGTTGGTTGATTTTGTTTAGTGTCCTATTAACGTCTATTGGTTATTTAATGCCGAAATCTCAATATTTTGTGCGTAATTTTATGCTTTCAACTGCAGATGCTTTTTACATCGTTTTATACTTTCAGAGTAACGTTTTTTTTTGTTTTGTTTTAAGATATATAGTCTGGAGATCATAAAATGTATTGTTGGTAATTTTCCTATATAATGTATTTTTATACGGTGGAGTAATGGATAGCGGCTCGGACTGAGGAATCGGAATTCCAGTCGTAATCCATTCACTTACGTGCTTGGGAAAGGTATGAATCCTCTTCTTCTCTCCCCCACCCCAGCTATGGGTAAGTTAAATAGCAGGACAGACCGGGTCTACCGTAGAAAGAAATAGCAACCTACTACGAGAAAAAGATCTGACTCGTCAGTCATGTACTGAAAGATACATGATCGCCTAAGCGGGTATCACGCATGGCACATAACTGGTGTCACTTTGCTATAAAAAACGTATTTTTGGTCATTTTATTATAAAAATGTACGGTTGATTTTTGTTTGGGAGCGGGGGGGTTCATTATCTGCTCATAGCTGGGATCATAACAGGTGCTACCACTCCGGGTCAGGGTGAACGAGGGAACAACAGCAGTTAAGAGGTGGTGCCACCCTCCTCAAAACTTCCAATCTCACAATCAGAGGTCTTGCTGCCGGATGTAGTTTATCGTAATATTCACGACGATCCAAGATCGTGGCGGAAAAAATACGGAAATTGTTTATTTCCTTTTGTCGTGTGCTTTATGATCTGAAAAAATTACCGGCAGAAGTAACTCAGAACGTTTTGATCGGGAGACAATGCACCTGCTGTTTCTTTTTTTTGTTTTTATTTTACGAAATACAATTTACGTTTTTATTTTGAGGACTCTTCTAAAACGATTCGTTGAATCGTTAAGATATTTCAAGTTTGTGTGTTCAGATATTTACACTGACTTTTTTTTATTTCATAAATTGCTTCGAAAAAGGTTTTTTTTCTTCAGTTGGCTGATGAAGAGAACGAGATGGAAAGAGGCAAAAGGAAATAGACCGAAAAATGTATGCACACACCTTGGAAAAACAAAAACACAGACTGTGCAAAAGAATGCTATTTTTCTATTCTACTATTTATGATTTTGTATTTAACTTAAAAATCAGGTGTGTATCATGAACACTTTCCCTGAAAAAAGAACATTGTAAATTCCGATGGTTGCCTTCTTTTTCCAGCAAAATGCAGCTTTTTCAATTTTTAAGGAAATCTATAATTTTTATTTTAAAAGTAAATGTCTTTATACATGAGCGTACAGTAATATTCAGTTCAAATTAATTCACAGCTTAGTAGATGGTCGGTAAATGTCATCAGAGATTTGGCATCTTGAAATTGAACGAAATTATTGATTAAAAAGAATTCACATACAGTAATTATGTAAATTACTACAGTATATGGATAAAAAGACCCTCATCATTAAAAAAAAAAATAATTGTGAAATAGAATTTCATCTTAAGTCTCATGATTTTTTTTTTTTTTTTTTTTTTTTTAATCGAATTTTAATAAAGTTAAAAAAGTTCTTGTTCTTTTTGTCGTTTCAAAACAGCAATTCTTACAGAATAAGCATTCCCGGACTTTGACTTTTTAAAGCAATTGATCAAAAAAACAAAAAAATTAAAAATGTATTCCAGCGAATGAAACTTGCAGGTCTTAACGAGGACAATATTTCTTCGAACCTTGTGGACTGGTGCTATAGAATCGAAAACAGCGAACTATATTAAATAAGAGAGACCGCATCACTTGAGGACTTCCAACAACGGTAACAACTAAAATTTAATTCGAAGAGAAATTAATGACATATTCAAGATATTGACGCTCCACGCTACCCTGAACAAAAGATTTGGAAGGTAACCTTCATCAGTACTGAAAAGCGCAATAACAATGGACTTAAGAAACCTACTTTTCTGAAAAAACTTTAATAGAAAGATTTTATACATTTTAACCTCTTATAGCGTTGATTGTTCGGTCAGTGGATGCTGAATGTTTCGACATGATGGTAATAACAATAATAGTCGTTTCCTTATAAGAAAGCATTTGGTATTCATTGACCCAGAAGTAAGTACTGCTGACGGTTGAAATTTATAAAATTTTTCTCTTCAATTTTTTTTTTTCAGGAAAATAGATTTCCTCAAGTCTAGTAGCTGTTATCGTTCTTTCCAGTATTGACGGGAGTTTCCTTCCTAACCTTTTGTTTGAAGTAGTGTGGAATGCAAACATCTTGATTATTTTCTCTTTGAATTACATGTCATATCAATTTCAACTGTTGTTGATATTGAAACTCCACAAGTGAATTTTTTTTGTTAGTTGGTACAGTTCTTTATTTTTGATTCTGTAGAGCCAGTCCGCAAGTTTCGAAGAAGTGCTGTCTTCGCCAAGACACATAGGCTTCACTCGCTTAAAGTCATTTTAATCATTGATCTTAGAAAGTGGTTGTATACAGCTGATAGTTTTGATATTTGTGATCCATCTATATGAAAGTCTCTATCTGACGAGGCGATTAATTTCGGAACAGGCTTCGAGTTTTCAAGTTAATGTTTTGGTTTCGTAACAATTTGTAATTTGTGGCGAAATTCTCTTGTGTAGCCTGTGTTCAATTTCTTTTTATAGTAAATATGTTATAAGGGATCCATACACCGAGGTATTTAAAATGTTTAGTATTTACTAATTCCATATCCTGAATTTCTCTGATGGATTATGTATATGTGCCATCATTGCTTTCATTCCAATTCCAGATCATGTTTTCTGTTTTCTTGCGTCCCATTTCTTGGAACACTTGGTAGAGGATATTGATTTTCTGTTCAAGATCATTCTTGTGCCTACTATGAATAACCATGTCATCGGTATATCACCCCCACTCAATCATCATCAATACATTGGCCTCGGGAGGGAAAGCAGGATTAGTGACTTCTATTGGTAAACTCGTTTTGGATATAGGATGGAATGTTTAAATGATCAGTGGCCATCTATTTATGTCTGTGTTTGTAAATGCAGGGAGCATAGTTTAGGAAAAGATTAAATAGACTGGGGACCCCCCCATTTCCTTCTTGTCGTACTCTTGTTACCACGCCAAATATGTAAGATTTTGTAGACTATCGTTTCTCTATGAGGTTGATGCATTAGGAAACGGTTAAAATTACCATTACCTTTACGGTTAAAATTACCATTACCATACAAAATATATGGAATACAGGTATTCATTTTTTTATATTTAGAAATCCTGACAAAGCCGTGTTCATTTGCCCAGTCAGCTAATGAAGTGCCATTCGTGATACAGGCTTGGGCGATCACGTCTCTTTCGATTCATGACTAACTAGGCACAATATTTCCATGCAGTTGGTTGTCGTTTCTTTCTGCGGTAGACTGGTTGCCAACCAAGGCTGTCGGACTCAGTCTGTCCTGCTATTCTCCTCATAGCCGGGGTGGAGAAGAAATGGATTCATACCTTTCCCCAAGCGTATTTGCGCCGCGTCAGTGAACGTAACGAATCTGACTGGAATTCGAACTTTCCGGGTCGTTATCCATTACACCACCACTCACATCTTGCGTCTTCTAGTAATCTATAAAAAGAAAATATTCCCACTAATTATTTCTATGAAGGATTTGTTTTGAATATTCCGATTAAATCAATAGAATTGAAAATTCTTATTTTAGTCTTTAACCACTGATTTGATTAATACGAAGGGTGTTGAGAGGGTCTCATCTAAAATAATTCAAGATTTTCTCGCTGATTTTTCAAGTGGAAGTTTTTTTAAAACTTCGAATAAATATTAACACGAAATCATTTATTTTATTATTGCGACCCAAAAATCAATTTAAAATATTTAAGATTCTATCATTTTTGTTCTATTTTAAGTCGTATGAATTTCAGAATTTTATTTGTGAAATTAGTTTTTCGCTGATTATCAAAATGATGCCATCAAGCAACTGGAATAAACATGTCGCACGCCAACCATTTTGAATTGTGCTTTTACTGTTGAGAAAATCTATTTTTCGTTGTTTTAAGAAAAAAATAAATTGGATTATCTATTTTATTATAAATTATATTTATTTTATTATAAATTATATTTATTTATCATTATTATTATTTATTTTTATTTATATTTTATTATTGTAATATTAATATTATTTATATATATTTATTTTTATTATAATATTATTTTATATTATTTTTATTTATTTTTAACTTCCATTCAGCAGTCATATTTATTCTGTAACATACAGAATTGTGGCACAAGGCCGCGTGGGAAGGGGATCTGGTCTTCATTAACTATTCTAGTTCTAGTCAATCAGATTCGCGACCCATCCATTCATTAGAATTTGCTCATTCACCAAAAGAACATGTCCATCACCTCTCGATCCTGCATACACCAAAATACCGCATATTCACCGGGGAGCCTACAAAAACACCCCATGAGATAAAAATCTAATGAAAGTTCAGAATAATGCTGCTGTTTTTTTTTTTTTAACTTCCGTTCTGCAAGCTTTTGCTAAATTGTCCGCGCTCACCCATGTAGCCGCAGGTATTAATACATTTGCATAGGTTTGATGTCCATTTTATTATTAAATGACGGTCATTGCGCACGCGCGCTCGTAGGCCTGTAACCGTGTTTTGGTGCTAGGAATATTGTTTGTTTGGGTCAGCGGTTGTGGCTCGCTAAGTTTTAAAATTAAGACAGATGATGACCGTCCTTTTCCCATTCCTTTTTTCTAGGCCTTGTGCCACATTTTACGCTCCGTACTAGGTAAGCGATGCTCTCCGTTACTACATTATCTTCCTTTGACGATAACTTTATTTTTGACAGATCTTTAATTTTTATATATTAATCAGCAGATATAAAAAAATATTGTGATTGATGGAAAGCCATTTATTGTAAACTGAATGTAAAAAAAAAAAAAAAAAATTACGCAGAATATTTTTAAGTTAAAAACTTTCAGATACTTTCTTAAAAGAAAACGATTTAAAATTTTTTTTATCACACTTTACCCCCACCCCCAGAAAAGTACGTGTTCATTCTTAATTGGAGAATTAGTTCACCTAATTTGCATACATGTAACTGCGAATCTCTTTTCTGTGTGAACAACCATTTATCTCAATTTACGATATGATGACTCGAATGGAAACGAACAATGACACGTCATTCATTGTCGATGCAAGATCGGACGTGGACATCACGTGAAAAGAATTGATCGTATGGAAGTTAAACTAAAAGAGCAAACGAAAATTATGGAATTGTTCAATAGATAACCAACTCTATAAACGAATGATGACTTATTGTTATAAAATAACAATTTTGGCACAAGGCCGAAGGAGAAGTGGGCTAGCGTTGGTCAATACTTTCTATGCTGGGCCTAGCTAATCAGATTCTCCATCCATTATAATTTGCTCATTCACCACAAGAACTCATCCATCACTATTCAATCCTATATATACCACAACATGCCAAACCAACTCTAGTATAAACGAATGTAAGGTATTATTTTACTGTTAGACTCGTCTCATCTCCGCCTATTATTTTATGCGCTTTAATTAATCAACAACCCAATGACGGGGAAGTAAGGACGAAATTGATCAAGGTCAATAACGGAGATGGGTGTAATAGCAAAAAATGTACCGAATTTAAATATGATTCTCGAAATAAGGTTATCTATTAGACTTGGTTTTAAATGTTACGAAATGAATATAGAGACTGGAACGAAGCTAAGAAACTAGGGCTGCTACCAAGAAAATAAAACCTGGCAGAATATAAAACGTTTTGCAAATTTAGTAACCCAGTAAAAGCCGGGTGAATTTTTACTATTGCACCAGTCTCCCACGTTGGCCTAATGCGTATATTCAATTCCTCTCTTCACCGTCAATCGCTAGTTGACTACTTAAAGACTATAAAATAATAGTTGGGGCTGAGACGGGTGTCGGAGTAAAAATTAATACCAACAGCCATGATGTATCGTAGGTTTAAAAATGGATTTTACACAAGATATCAGTGTTTGTAAAAAGTATCAATGAAGACGTTGTCACTTAATTCTGTAGACAAAATGCAATGATTTCAGATTGAAGAAATCTAATAAGAAAAATCAGTTTCAGTAAATCTTTTTTCGCGATGCCAATATTTATACATAGTTATTGTTAAAAAACTGAGTACGTCGCTCAAAAATGAATTTGCAGTAAGTGAACGAGAAATTTCAGATACAAAAAAGAAACAACGCGAGGTGAAAAAGGATCGAAAAAATTACAAACTTTTTATCTACTACACGGTATTAAAACATTACCAGCATTCTGATCAATGAAGTGCATGTTTCCAACAATTCGCTGATAATGTGGTAAGTGGTATTTCATAACATTGTCATTTAAAACATTGTTTATGAATGTTATAGTAAAAGACAATGAATAATAAAAAAAAACTAAACTTGATCGCCAGATAAGGCGGGGCAAACTTTTACCGGCTCCGTTTGGGAAAAGTATTATCAATAGCCAAGATCTTTTTTTTTCCATTTCACCAAAATAATTGAATTATCGCCAGCTTATTAATATCATTCTATAATAATAATATAAAAACTTAAACCCTAACAATTGAAATAAATTTCTTAAACAACAATAACAGAAATAATATCACTACTTCTTTTCATAAGCGAGCCTGGTAAACAGTAATTGAACACCAGAATTTTTTTTAAAAAATCGTCACTGAAATTCTAATCTTAGGAATCAACTTCTTATTTCTTTACTTTGTAGAGGAAATTGTTTATTATACTCATGGACAATGTCATCAACCATTTATTAAAATCGGTTGGTTGATTAAAAGGGAGAGGGGGAGAGCGATTCCAAAGTCAAATTTCTTAATCTTTTTATGTAAAGTTATTTTAACTTAAAAGTGAAGGCAGATAAATTGTTTGCTTAATATTCCAAAGTGTTCACAATAAGCGGCTTCCTATGTATATAGTAGAACTTTCAATTGGACAACATATTTGATATAACTACTTAATTTTTTCGTTGTAAATATTCATTGGGAAACTTCTCACCACTCTAAATACAAAAAAAATTGTACATATGATACTATTTAGGACTTCATAGTGAAAGTGCAGTATGAATGAGAAGTGTCACTGGGGTTTTAGGGAAAGGGAAATATTCGTGCAATTGGATTGTGATTAGCTATTTTAAAAGATAGGACTGAGAATATCAGCCATCGCCATTTCCGGCCTTGTACCATATTTTTTATTCTGCAAATAAATATTGGGTTGGCAAAAATGTTCGTTCAGTTTAAGTACATTGTGTACTAGAATTAATTTTTGGCCAACCCAATATTTTGATAGAACTACTCTTGAAATATGGAAAACGACCAGTTTCTAACAATCTGTTTCTGTCATTAAGTGCTTCGGTAACTTTCTTTGGTCGTTCTCTTTTCATTTGACATAAATCTGAGATTTCAGGATTTGCAAGAATGTACAGCATCAGTTGGTTGATGTTTTAAACTGAAGTTACAATTCCGTGACGAGGACGTCAGTACACGCCCTCCCAATGTTTCGGGAAAGACAATTTGTATATTACCAAATTTTCATGTCATGGGTGTTTTAGTAGGATCCCTATGAATAAGTGGTATATGTTGGATCGAATTGTGATGGATGAGTTCTTGTGATTGAATCAATTGTAAGAATCAATGGGCTGTAAATCAGATTAACTAGGTGTAGGATTTTTACTGACGACCATTATTTATCCTACAGCCTTGTGTCACAATTGGATTTTAAAATACAATAAAGTTCCAATATGCTTTGGGAGTAAATCTTTAAAATCTTAGGTGAATTTAAAATTCACAACTTTTTGTGGGCGGACGATAATTGCTGCTATTCAGATAGAATAAGTCAGATAACGATCTGTAATATTCTAGGTACGAAAGTGTGTGCACATAGATGTATAAACTGACTTAAAATCCTTTAAAACATCATTCCTGGTAGTGAAGCGGTTATGCAACCATTTTGAAAGACATTCTCTCCAAGTTGACTATCGTCAAGTATCTCGTAGCTAATATAACCTTAAGGAGGACCTACATTTCAAATTGTTTCGAAGCGCTGAGGTCAATATTAATCAGTATTATTTTACTATTACGACCAACTCATCCCCGTCTATTATTTTGTGCTGTGCCTAAAAGAAAAGTCGCTACTGTAACGTGTGTAATGGTGCAAATAAAAACACGATTGTATGAATTTTTACAACTTTAGTCAACGAAAAAAAAAAAAAAAAAAGCCCTCTTTATAAACTCCGTTAAACTGAACCTCCATTTTATACTTTGTAAAATTGAATCAACTTGCATATTTCTAACTGTGTGGCGAACAAGAATTATCGGGTTTTTTTTTAGGGGGGGGTCATTTCGTCATTTCACCCAAAGCAAGGCTATAATATCACGAGAGCGCAGGAGTGTCACAGAGAGTGAATGAAAGAACTCTGGGGGAAAAGGACAATAATGGAACAGGGTTCAGGAAGACAATATGGCGATTTTTCGTTGCATTTAAATTTTGGGAGATTCAGTGGTAGGGAAGCAAGAAATCGTAAGGGACTTCCAAAAGTGAAATTATTAGAAGGGATGGTTGCATCTAACGAGTTCAACAGTAAAACTGAGACCCAGTCGTACGATTAAATTCATGTAGTCGAAACATAATCTGAATCGGATCTCTTTTTTTTTCTCTCTAAATTCAATAATTCTAAGTGTAGATACTCGTTCTAATAATCAGGTCTAAGGCGTTATTTTAGCATCACACGTGTCTCTTTCTTAACTATTTTATCAGCCATTTACTGGACCACCGAACTTTTCTGGTATACTGTAACCTGTCTTTAGCGGCGTTAGGCTAAATGAAGATGGTAAAAAGAAATATCAGATTTAATTTCATGCTTGCTTACAACTAGACAAAAACAAGAAACAAAAAAATAAAATAAAATAATTTCACTCAAGACGTGAAGCTGGAAATTAGGTTAAAACTTCTTTACGGTAGTGAATGCCGGAAGAAAAGGTAACTCTAGACAACAGATGTACTTTTTACAAACGGAAGAAGCTATTTTGCTGGTCCCGGTAAAATAAACATACTCTTATGCGTATTTTACTGGTCTGTCAGTGCGCATCCACCACCGAGAATTGAAACCCGGACCGTTACGATATGAGGCAAACGTTATACCAACTGGACCAACAGGCCTCGGTGACGAAGAGGTAACTAATTAGAATCGAATTGCCGACTTCCAATTCCAGTACCGTTTCCCGAGTGAGAGGTATTGCCCGAGGCATCCCATATCTGTTAGTTACAAAATACCAGATATCAAATCTAATAAAACTGGTTAAAAATATTTTTCTAAAATAAAATTAAGCACTAAATTAGATTTCTTATTGGTGCACTGATTTTTTTTCTTTTTTACCGTTTCATCGAGAGCATATTTTCGATGCAGGACAGCGTCCGTCTTTTTATTGCAAAAGCTACGAAATGATGATTCTGCAATTGACGATGCTGCAAATGGTTTGAAGTGACGATTTAAAGTGTTTTTCGACTGCTATTTTTTTTTCCAGACCGTCAATTATTTCGCTCCATACAACACTTGTTTTATTGGCAATTTCAACAGGTTAAAAAAAAACAAAGAATTCCGCAAATTGATTGCATCCAAACCGCTAGAAATAGTTGTTTTATGATGGAATACAAATCTTCACTTAAAGATGGCCTTAGGTCTAAAAGCCAGGGGCAAATACTTTGAGAACAAAATAAAGATGCTTTGAATTTAAGTCCATATCACGTTGAAACACCGGTTCTTGTACGTTCACCGAAGTTAAGCAACATTAAGTGTGGTCAGCACTTAGACGGGTGACTACTCGGGAATACCAGGTGCTATAAGCTTGAACGTGCAGGTAGTTCAATGGATAACTGCTTTGAATGAGAAATCGGAGAGGCGAGTTCGAATTCCAGTCGGTTTCGTTATATTTACTTACGTACAAATATCAGTGGGAAAAGGTATGAATCCACTTATTCTCCTCTCAGCTATGGATTAAATATTAGGAATTGTATCAGAAAATCTTTGTTTTCAAAATATTCTTGCATTTTAAAAATGTTTCGGCTTTAAAAATGTTAAGTCGCAAAAAAAAAAAAACAAATCAATCTTTGAATTTAGGAATGTTGATGTTTAAAAATGTTTGAAATTTTGCATATCACTCTTATTTGAATGTTGTCGGCAGGAAAAGTGAGTTTTGCAAGTTTATATTCATTGAAACTAAATTATCATCGGTTAATTTGCAGTGTAACACCCGCATTCAAAATTTCCAGAATATTTACATCTATGCGTAATTGTACATGCTTCATTCGAATCTGGCTTGATAAATTTGATAAAATCTACCGTTTTGGAGTTATCGACAGTAAAAGTTCGGATTCATTCGTGTCAATGGTAAAACTGAAAAACGAATGTCATTTTTTTCGGGAAATGATTTGCCGTTTGATTTAGAGATTATCTGGTTTCGCTCGTTGGAAATCGTTGCTTCCTTCCTTTCCCTTGAACTGCATCTCCGTTTCATTAATTTTACAGACGCTGTTTAGTTATTTATCACAATTCACCATTTCTACCATCACCAGTTATCTTTCCTTGATGCGTCACCACTGTTATGTTTGTATCCCTTTGTGATTTATGGTACGTTATTACAATGGCTTCCGTTCCACGATAGCCTATTATAAATTTTATTACATTCAATGTCGTTCGCATTTGTTCTTTAGTCTGCAGAATTTACGGAAAACGTGATAACACATAGTGAAATAATTTACCCATCTGTCAAAAAACAATAGTTGTATGTTTTAAGGTTCCACAAACACAGTTACTGATAATAGGTTATCATATATGATTTTCTAAATAGAAAATTATACATAGTACCTTAAAAAATCTGGTTTATTTACGTATTAAGCGGAATTTCAGTTAAGGTAGAGAGTATCTGCATTCTCTTCCTGTGATCATTTTGCGATCAAAGTAGAGTATCTGTTCTTTTTTTCCTCATAGATCTATCAGGGAAGCCTGAACCCGGGGTTTTCAGCCCTGTGGCAGCATCTTTCTCATTGTAATAAAGAGATGAAATTAGTGGATAACAACACCGCAGTGGTCGTGGGGCTTGAGCAGTTTTTGTTATGGCTCATACGTAGGCGTAATATTACCATTGCCCTTTATACTCAGGAGAGGCCTTCTTCCGAGGATTCCAATCCTGCGACAGCGCCTTCCTCATTCCACTAAAGAGGGAATGTTGGTAGATACCAAGGCCAGCGTGGAGTAGTCGTGCGGCCTGGGTAATTTTTGTCTTTGCTCCATGTAACGAAGGAGTTGCCGCGAAACGTATTCGCGTGGAAACATTCATTGTTTGTAGCTGGAAGCGGAAGCCGAATTGATTTCTGTGCGATTCGAACCCGAGCCTCGCATTAACCAGTTGATGTTGATTTATTCGAGTAGTGTGAACGCACAATAAATAAGCCAGGATCTTGGAAAAGTGACGAGATTTGCATATGCGAATTTAATTCAAACACCCAGATCGAGTACTTTGCGAGGGAATAAAACAACGTACGAGATTGACACCTGGACTTCGGTAGAAAGGCGTTCATGACGGTGTTTCTAAGGACAGCCACGGGCGAGCAAGAAATTGAGACGAGCGACCGTGTTTCTTTCTTTTCGTCTTGGACTTCACTTTCTTTTTAAATCAGTTTATATGTACGCGTAATGGTGCCCCTGCCACATTAAAACAACCTTATATCCTACCACAGTGGGTAAATAACGCCTGAGATTAAAGTGGGGTATCTGTTTCCGCATTCTCTTAAATCTATAAGGAAAGCCTTGTTCCGAGGATTCCAGTCCTGCGGTCGCACCTTCCTCGCGGCACAATAGTGGTTGGAGTTAATGTATACCCGTTACGTGTGTCAGTTTTTGTCCTTGGTCCATCGTACCTGTATAGGTCTCTTACATGACGTATCATATCGCCGTGTGGGAGTGGGTAATTAGCGAATCTGCCTTTTGATCAAAGTGTAGTATTTGTGTGCTTAAAATAACTGCTATTTATTCCTTGGGTTGTTTTCGATGCTATTACTTTGTCTTGTAATATGTTTCTCATTTCTTGTATTTTGGCTAACGTTTCATATTTGCGTATGTATTTTATAAATTTGAATTGCAAAAATAATTTCCATCTTTTCTATTGGAATGCTTCTTTTTTTTTTTTCATAGGTAATTTGATTAGTTCTTCAAATAAAGCCATTTTTTGCTCTGAAAGTAGTAAAGACTTATGGATCAAAGATTGCGGTTATATGGGGGGGGGGGGTAACCAATGTTGATTTTTTTTCTTTATTAGTATTTTTTGAAAAATTAAATTTATATCTAATATTGTTCATAAAAATAATTAACGCTTTAAAATATCAGAAATTGTAGAAAATAATCAGATATCCAGTTAGCAGATTTTTTTTTTTTTCATGAGTGAATTTAAAAATTTTAACGAAGACTTAATTTATTCTAATTCTTTCAGCTCTGTAATTTTTGTCAAATTGAGTAACGGAAACTCTAAAACGGTGATAGTCTGCAACGGGTGCACTTGTCTCAGAAAATTGCCTTTTAGGCCTTTGCATCAGATTCATGGAAATAAATGCCCCTTCGGCAAAGTAACAGTTTTAACACAAGTTTCGTCAGATAATTTTAGTGATTGTGAAGGAGACAAGAGCCAATTTAATAGGAAACTGAGATTAAAACAAACAAAAGTCGACTTTTTCAAGTTGTCTTTGCTAAAAGGTCGTCGGAAGTTGAAGGAATAATTGTAAGTGATGGTAACATGTCAGTGGGTGACATTAGTTCTCTGGTACCATCAGATGCTGACCTCGAAACTACGAAGGGTTGCTGGCATATATTCTATGCTCGACCAAGAAGGATTTCTCACAAAAAAAAAAGTCTGAATTTTTCAGTATCATCTCTTATTTTCCAAGATTCAACACCAGTAACAGAATCATTAATAGTCAAGAGAAAGAAATACCGACTCCAATTAATCAGGCTAATAATAGGATCATTGAATTGTAACACGACCGGACCTGTTAGTCATTAGAATACACATAAAGTCGAGTGGGTCCTAAATTATTTTATCTATCTGAAGGGTCTGGTGTTTTTTATGACCAGAAAAAAAAATCTACGAAGTGAGATCTTCTGGGCTGAATGATATATGGATCCAACAAGCTTTTTATTTACTTTCTTATAAATGTCTGCTCTTCTCTAGAGTATCATTGGGATTTCACAGATATAGGTCTACAGTCAGGCGATAGATTTTCAGGGGAGGTGGTGAAATCCTCATGCTATCTAGTCCACAGTTTTAGAGGGGATCTGTCGCCCTCATATAAAATTTTATATTTTTTGTTGCAGACCTTGGAAGTCTTGTCCGAGGATCACATCAGCACATAAATTATCCATTTAGTATTAATTAAAATTTTTGTAAGTTTCTGTACCCGCCGTGAGATTAGCTTTAGATTTTCCTACAGTTTTTAATAACAAGTCAGACGAATCCATACTAATGGTAGTTAGATTTTACGTGCAAACCAATTGACTGAACTATTTTGGTGTCGATAAAACTATGAATACTTTCCGAATCTACTAGCGCGGTAAGTTTTGTTTTATTTTTGCTCACGATGCATTTTACTGTGTCTTTTGAAACTCCCTGTAGCCCAGTAGTTACTGTGGTCATGTCTGGTAATATAGATGAAAAATTATTAGCATTCAAGCAACCGACTTTAGCGAAATGACCTTACAATTCTCGCAACTCGTTCTTAGAGCAGGAAACGTACTTGTAGGGTGTCTAATTCTTCCGAAGAAAAAAAACACCTTTCTTTTTCAAGGTATTTGCTAGCAGCGGATGTCCGAGAGTCTCTCTCCTTTTGGTTTTCCTCTTCTTTAGAGGTTAAGGCGTTAGCCCGGGGCTCCGATACCGACGCCGCTTTATAACTTGTTTGAGTATCAGCAGAATAGGTTTCAGAATAGTCCTTTCCATACTTCACGCTTGAATTCCAGTTTCAGAATTTAGGATAGAGCCTTTCCACACTTCGCGTCTGATTTTCCAGCTTCTGCGAGTGTGGGCGTTTTGTTTTCAAGAAGTCTCTGCCGAATAGGAGGTGCGGACAACTCAGAAATGAAGGCATCTCTAATAGCTTCTTCTTCGTAAGCTTGATGGGTAACATCTTTGAATTTACAGTCCTTTACCAGGACGGGCAATGCTTGAAGATATTGATCCAAGGTTTCTCCAGCCCGTTGATAGCTTCTTCAAAGTTTGTACATTCACTGAACAGTTTGTATACATCAGACGTCACGTAGTTTATAAGAATATCCAACTCCTCACCCTCAATAGGTTTGAGGAAGTTTAAAATGTTCGGTACCAGTGATTCCATATTTTCTCTACCCCGGAGTCTTAGTGTCTAGATCCAGAATTTTAAGTTTTAGTACCCTGTCCATGTTGGTACAAAAAAAAAAAAAAAAATCAGTAGTGAATAGAACGTGGTAAGATATAATTAGCTAGAAGTATTCACTGCTATTTCTTCAGTAGTTTAGTCTTCAATGTCAAGGGCGAGTTTAGTAACAGGCTGTATCGACTGCTATTTATATGGTGGAGATCTGCACATGACTACAACAGGTGGGTTTGTCTAATCGTTGCAAAAGTGAGAAAGGGGACCGTTGAATATTTGCAGAATAAGTTGCATGATTATGTAAAGTTTATAAGCATGTTACAGATGCAAAGGAAGTTTTCTTCCACACGAATGACATACAGGTGCCGCCAAATGTGCCATTTCATCGGCTGATACTGAAGAAAAGAGCACCGGTTATTCTTCTAGGACAAAAGACTGGTTGATTGAAGTGACAAGTTTTGCTGCTGGGCAAGATGTGTTAATTCCAAGACTTCTAGTTACTTCGAGGTACCGCTTTGATTTGAAACCATTGCAGTTTCTAATGAGGATATGTTTTTCCATGTCCGTCAGCAGATAACTAGGTGGCTGTTGGAGGCGATTGGATTGAAATTGCTTAATAACTGATTTCCTAGGGCCAGTTCTGTCGCTTTCTCACGAGCACCAAATATGTCCAATATGTTCCACATGGGAAGACCTCATCAAGAAACAGTCATAATTTTCGTCAAGGGAATTTTTGTTTTACATAGATTAGTGGGTGACAGCATTAATATGAAACCAGTTTTACAATGTTATTTTTATTTATTTATTTATTTGCATTCTATAAGCTTCTGCTTTGTGGTAATAAAATAAACACATCCCATTTTCTATCTCGTTTGTAACTATCCACTACAATTTTTATTTTGAATTTTTATCTAGTTTTTTAAAACAAAATCACTTCCCGAACAACTTAGACATAAAATTCTATTTTATTCAAGAAAAACAAACCTAACTGTATATCTGACTTTTATGTTAACAGGGGGAATATATATATCTTTTATTCTTACTGTAACGATTCACTTACGCGGACCATTTTTAGACTATTTCCAGTCTTGGTTACACTTGTTAATTACTAAAAAGGAGAAAAAATTGTCTGCTGCCATTCGACGAACCAGTGGAATAAAATAATGGAAGCTCTTCTGTAAAAATAAAAAATAAAATATTTATTTTGTCGACCTTCCCAAGCAAGGCAATAAAGTTACTAAGACTCAAGAGGGTGGTTACTGAGAGAATATGAGAAAAAGAAAACGTTAAGTAGAGAGAACAATGAAAGAATAGAAGAAAAGATAACGATTGATGTTGCGCTTAAATTTTTGAAGATGAAAGTTGACTGGAAATTAAAAAGTTGGAAGAGATCCTCAGGTAAGAAGAGCGAGAGAATAAATTGTTAGCGCAGAACTTATGGTTGCATCAAATCTATTTCAACTGTAAAAAAACGAGACCTTGATGTCAATCTGGTACTGCATTTAAGTCTAGCTTTCAAAGAGGAAAGCTCATCAGAACAATTACCATGAAAATATTTATAAAAAAGGCACCGGAAAGCTACGGTGGGAAAGTGACTGAAACAGATGCCAGGTCAGGAACAATAATATTGCAGATTCTTCTTTGTATTTTATAAAGAATCTTTAGATACGTAGCAGAATCAATATTCAATGCATGAACGAATGGTAGAATTGTAAATGTAAGATAGACAATTTTTCTCGACACAATCTATCACGACATACGGAACTAAATATTTCCTCGTAGCAGATTTATTTTCAAATATATTTGTCAGTCAGCCTCTGTTCGTTTTCTGTGTTCACAGTGGATGAAACGAGTTATTTCTCTTGCACTTGTGAGCAGGGGGACAATTGTCAGCTTAGACCCTTTCTTTCTTTAGTAGCAGCGAGCATTGTATGGTGTCAATAATTTCTCTCTTTCGGATTTGACGGCGACCGAGTAACGCCTGACTTCTACTGGGAGACTGGTATGGCTGGTTGGTAGACTTCGACTTGGCTGACTTGTTTCATCTCATGACTTAAAGTCCTTCTTTAATAAAAATATAGATATAAAATAATATAAAAAGGTGGGCTATGTTAAAATTGCTTGAAAAGAGAAAAAGGCGAATCTGTAAGGGTCCTAAGCGAGGCAGTATTCGAATTAGTTTGCAGGTTGGTTTTTCATTTTGTATGTGAACGAAATGAACTTTGACAGCTCGGTGGTCAAGATTTATTTTAATCTGTATCACCCAAAGCACGGTAGTACAACCACTAAGATGCAAGAGGTTACAAGATGTGGAGGAATTAGGAACAGAAACATTAGTAATTAGTAAAAAGTGGAGCGTAGCGATTGACATTGCTTTAAAATTTTTGCAGATTAAAGTTGGCTGGAAAGCATGGAGCTGGGAAGGATTTCCACAAGCGAGAAGTGCGAATAAGGAACTGTTAGCATAGAAGTTACAGCTACATATAACTAGTTCGACTGTAAATTGATGTAATCTCACCGCTAGTCAGTTACTGCGCTTAAATTCATACAAAGCAAAGAGCTCATCCGAACAATTACCATGAAAGTATTTATGAAAAAAGGTACAGAGAGGCAACCTTACAGCAGTGA
Organism: Acanthosepion pharaonis; assembly: GCA_903632075.3. NCBI lineage: Eukaryota > Metazoa > Mollusca > Cephalopoda > Sepiida > Sepiidae > Acanthosepion > Acanthosepion pharaonis. The sequence goes on along the minus strand of CAHIKZ030003848.1, from coordinate 1,530,876 downwards.
GAAAGTGACTGAAGCTGAGCCGCCAGATAAGGACCAATAATATTGATGATTCTTCTTTGGATCTTATGAAGGAGTCTCAAGTAAGTAGCAAAGGCAACGAACCAAATATGGCAGAAATATTCTATTTTTACGTAACAGTTTCGGTTTGTGCAAAAGGTCGTTTGGAATATTTCATCTCCATTATCGATTTTTTTTTTGTTTATAATTGGTATTTTGATTTACATTCTGGATCAGATTTCCAGACTCGCTAATCCATTTTCATACTAATTTCACATGCCGTTTCTTAGATTAGTGCCTACTATCTCTCTCTCTTTCATCTCTCTTTTATCTCTCTAATCTCTCTTTTATCTCTCTAATCTCTCTCTCTATATATATATTGTGTGTGTGGACAAAAATAATTACCCACTACAACGATGCATTTTTGTTTCGATGCCTTATTTGCATCTTGACTGGTGGGAACTAAGACTGGTTATGGACAATTAAAAGAAAAAAAAAACAAGCCGCCTATGACACGTCATTTCCTTAAAAACCTATAAGGAGTTACAATTTAAGAGGAAACTGAAAGAAGGAGAAGACTGGAAAGGAGAGGAAGTTACAGAATGAGATAGTAGATTTTTTTTTTTTGATAGCTGAATTGCCCGCTAAAGTTTTTGGTACTATTCAATGGTCAGATATTTAAGCCCTCCACGTTAAAACTCCAAGAAAAAAAGAAAGAGAGGGGTAAGAGGTGAGGAGGGAGTAGAAGATGGAAAAAAGAAATGTAGAGATAGTTGTAGGGTAAGTTCATAGTAGTAATAAAAAATAAATTCCACTCGTGAAAGTAACAAGTATTTTAGGTCAGAAACAAGGCTGAATGACCCCAAGATTAGGTTGGAGTTTTTGCCTCTTGTTTTTGGGATAAACTAGGCGTGTAAATTAATAAAAGTATGTAAAAATACGCAAGTTATTTTTAAAATACTACAATAAATTTTTGTTCAGAATTTAATATGCAAGTAAAAAGACATAGGTGTGGACTGCAAATATAAATTTTCTACAAAATTAAGCTTATCAAACTATATATCTTGTAAAATAAGTATAGATATAAATCTAATTATCTGATATCATTGCTAGTATTGTACATGTGCATAAAACATTTTATAGTTGTAATTTGGGATAGATCGGTAAAGGTGTATAATATAAAATATATGAAGGCGGTTAGTTATAAGTTTGAAGGTTTAGCAAGATGTTAGATCCTTAATGTGTCTACAAAAAAAGGTAGTCTCGGATCTTTTGATTTAACAACTGACTATTATTGAAAAGCCTAATAATACATATTTTTCTTGCAGATATAAGAAACAGAGTTCTTTAAGGCATCGGCGGGTTCTGGACTGTTTGAGGAATTTTCCACTTAACCTTAGGTGTTTTTTTTTTCTTATTTCAGTTTCCAGAAATATTTAGAAAGCGAAGTCATGTTGGGTTTGCTTGCATTTGTAAAAGAGGATATGTGGTTATAAGATCTCTTCTTAAGACCATTCCTAGTGGACCCGACATACAGTTTAATTAGGTACCTCCACGAGATTGCTAAAAAAAGAACATAGCATGATGAAAAAGACGCTAAACTTGATGAAAACAAAATTTTATCGTCTAAATGTTTGTTATTATTAAAAGGAAAGATCAAAGTATTTTGGGGGTATTTTTTTACATTTTTTAAACGTTCCTAGCACGTCTGAAATTTTCGTTAAAAATCTTTTTTTTTTTTTTGAGTCAGCAAAATTGACCATTTTTTTCCATTTTAAAAAAAAACTGGAAATCTGACTTTGAAATTTTTTTAAATATCAATTATCATTTTTTCAAAACTTATTTTAAGAAAATCAGAAATTATAATGTTTATTTAAAATATTTTGAACCAAACTTAACTTAGCTTTTGTGCCAAAAAGATATAATTTGAAAATAAAACAAAGCAGGTCATAAACTTTCGCGTCTCTTGACATGTGATGAATGATATATTTACGAATTCCATGAGGCTAATTTGTTCTACGGAAGGAGAAAAAGTGAAATAATTTACATTTACGTGAACAAATTATTTACCCCATTATTTTAACGAAAACTTTCAGCGGTCTAATTTTTTTTTTTTTTTGTACTTAGCTTTCACCTTTACGTTTATGATGCTTTATTGTAAAGAAATTAAAATAAAACTGTTAAGAGTGACATTAAATTTCATATTTCTTAAGAAAGGTATCTAATTAATTTATAGGTACCTTTCTTATGAAATTTTATCAGAATTATTACATAAAATACTATAATTTTATGTACATTTATTACATTCTACTGTTATTTGTATTTGCATTCATTCTATTATTAATTTTGATATTTCATTTATGGAAAAATGTCGTAACTGAGATTAATATAAAAATAAGATCATAAAAATTTCATAAGATGATACTGATACTTGTAGGTACCCTTCTCAGTTGAAATTGAAAAATCAAATTAACTTCTCCACACGTGTTTCGCAAAAGTAAAGGCCTTAACAGCGGAGAACAATGCTTAACTCAAATTAATTATATTCTGGTTGGTCTTCCGTATTTTATAATTACAGCTCGATTATAAGCACAAAATTACATTTCTTAATTACTGGGGATCTTCTGATTAGTCAAAATGATACAATTTACAACGCGCTAAAAAAGATCTATCTCATAAGGACACTTATGAAAGCCGATGCGGCTTTTAACTAATTTTATAATATTTTAACAACTTAAATGTAAAATCTATTATAATTAATGAAATAACAAATAATTGTATTAAAATTCATTTTCATCGAAAAAATTTTTTTGCTTTTAGAAAATATTGTCCATATTCATAAAAACAACTAAAAGCAAATAAAAGCATTTGAAATTAAATAATATATTTGTTTTATTGAGTTTTTTGTATGTTACAATTCAGAGCTGATTTTCAGGTACTGCGTATCCAATTAAAAAAAAAAAAAACATGATTTGCATTCCTCAAAGCCCTGTGCTTTTAATTATTGTAATCACTAAAACCGATGCGATCAATTTCTAGCGTTTTCATAAAATTAGTTAGGGGGGTAATAAATATTTTTAAAAAATATTTCTACCATGACTTTCATAAAAAAAAAAAAAATCCGATAATTATTTCTATTTTTGCACGATTTTCAAATTAATGTGTGTCATACCAAAAACACGTGCTAAAATTGTCTATGTTATTTACTAGTTCCGCTGATACAAATAGAAACAAGGTTTTTTTTAAATCAAAATTTAGAATGTTCTAAAAAGAAGGAAAACCAGTTTTAAAAAATAATAAAAAAAACTTTGGTCTTTCCTCTTAATAATAACATAAGCATTTAGACAATAAAATTTTGTTTTCAGCAAGGTTGGCGTCTTTTTTTTTCAAGCTATGCTTTTTTTTTTTTTTTCGCGATTTCATTAGGTACCTAAGTTTAATATTATTGGGGTTTTCAGTTGATAGAGCACATTTGTACAATCGATTTCGGTACCTAACGATAATTAGATTTTTATCTATACTTATCCTCACCTCTTAGCTCTCTCTCTTTTTGTTTGGAGTTTTAACATTGGGGGGGCTTAAATATCAATATTGCATAGTATCAAAACTTTAGCGTGTACTTCAGCAATAAAAAAAATTACTATTATCTTGTAACTTTCTCTTCTTTCCATTCTTCTCCTTATTCTTTACCCCTTTCTGTTTCCTCTTAAGGTGTATTTCCCTATAGTTTTTTTTAAGGAAGTAACTACCATAGGCGGCTTGGTTTTGTGGGTGGAAAGCATACAACGCATACCATGACCAATATCATCGTATCTCCTCAAATAGCACGTGTCTATGCTCGAAAGAAAAAAAGAAAAGTGGAACAGATATGTAACACATATAAACAACAATATGCTTGAAGTGAATATTTAGCAATCCCTTCAATATTTCTGATCCACCAGAATGCTTAATTAACTTTACTACTGGATGTGTAGCTCCAGCCTTGATAGACAACAGTTTGAGGGGAGCACTAGTAAACGAGCTATGATGATATCAACATGTAAATATTAAACAGATTCATGTGGTATTTGACAAGGACAGCATAAATTACATAACCAGAAAGAATAGAAATACTGGTCGTGAGGGTCAACAATACCAGGGACAACTCGATATTCACTCTCCTAAGACCTCGTCATGCTTGATCAGTCATGAGAAGAACATGTACAGTCTTGCCAGATGTTACACATGTTGCTCATTTACTTCGGGATGATAACAAATTGAGCGTTGGCAGAGAGAGCATATGCAATAGACAAACAAAAATCAGTGTTATGATTTGCAATTGCTTCTCTTCAAGAAGAGGCTGGTTCTTCGTTTAATTCTGTTGTAACTACAGAAACTGGAACACAATAGACCATTATTAACAACCCAGACGTACACGTTCCTTTTTTTTTTTAATTTTATTTCTGCATCATCGGCTATCAGTTCTGAGAAGTTCTTACCATGAGACACTGCAAAATATGCACCACTCACTAGATACCCTCGTGTGTATCTGTTACATAAGAAACTATCTTCTGATCAAATAAACATCCTCTTTCCCATTTACTGTATTATAGTTCGTAATACAATCAGCTCCTTTCATAGCTAAGGAAAAGCAGAAGTATTTAAGATTATGATGGAGAAGGCAGGTCTTCATCAGTCCCTCAAGAGTCTTAGAACAAATTAACACAAAATTATCAGAGAGAAAAGTTTGCCCAAATGTTGTCGAAGCACTATATCGAAAAGCAGGATGTGATTCGCTAAATAAACTAAGTTTCAAGAAAGTCACGAAAAAGCGAGACCAATAAAAACAAAAAAAAAAAACACTCAATGAAGATACTTTTCCCCAACATGTGCTTCGTGCGTCATACAAGCATATGATATGGTGAGAAGCAGGTAGCCCTAACCCATATCTGCTTGATCTAATCGCTTGGGGGATACTACTGACATACGTTTAATTCCCTTTTGGTGATCAGCTGGCTTAAGCTTGTGAATTTGAAACGTGTGTAGTGCCTTCATATGAAATTGTTTCTTTTGGCGATGGGTCAGTCATAAACTTGTTAAATAAAAACAAACTCAATCATTGTCTGAATGTCGCCGTATTAAGTACCTGCGATACTATTTGCCTCCTGATGAGTGACTGATTAATGTAGGGGTCGCAATTACATGACAGTATTTAAGCAGGATATTGAATGATTTCGGGAAGTTATAACTCTAAGTCGCGTCAATGTATGAACCTTTATTCTGAATTTTTGTCTTTTGCTGCCTTTCCATGAGCGTGAACAGAATTCGACAGTCTTTCTTATCAAATCGTGAAATGGAAGTCCTCCTAAATGGCCACTCTTCTAGATCCTTTTGTTCTAATGAAAGTATCCCCAGGGCTCTATCTTTGGACCATTCTGATGGCATCAGCTCTCAGCTTATCTTTACTGATGACAACCGTTTACTCCAATCTCGACATTAAGTATGATCAGTTCGTTACGGTCAAATCTCAAAAACGGGTTCATCTCAAAAATGACCTGCGGTCTGTTGTTAACTGAGTCAAATAATGTCTTGTTAATTTTAACGGCTTCAGAACAAAACTGTTCTCAGTCATCTGCGATATCATGGCTAATGCTAGCCTCCAGGAAAGTGACTCATTGCACCTTCTTGGGACGATATTCTCGGTTGACATGAAGTGAGAAGACTACACTGAATCCGTTTCTAGGTCTGATGCTAAAAAAATGGGTTCACTGTCGTGCGCAACAATCTTACTCTTCAGAATCTCTTACATAGATATAAGTTAGGTACCTCCACGAAATCGCTAAAAAAAGAGCATAGCTTGATGAAAAAGACGCCAAACTTGCCGAAAACAAAATTTTATTGTCTAAATGCTTATGTTATTATTAAGAGGAAAGACCAAAGTTTTTTTTTTATTATTTTAAAAAAAATTTTCCTTCTTTTTAGAACATTCTAAATTTTTATTAAAAAAACCTTTTTTCTATTTGTATCAGCGGAACTAGTAAATAACATAGACAATTTTTAGCACGTTTTTTGGTATGACACATTAATTTGAAAAATCGTGCAAAAATAGAAATAATTATCGGATGTTAATGAAACTTTCAGAACTATTCACAGATGATCGAAATTATTATAAATATGTTTTTTTTTGAAAGTCATGGTAGAAATATTTTTTAAAATATTTATTACCCCCCTAACTAATTTTATGAAAACGCTAGAAATTCAGTCGCATCGGTTTTAGTGATTACAATAATTAAAAAGCACAGGGCTTTGAGGAATGCAAATCATGTTTTTTTTTGTTTTAATTGGATACGCAGTACCTGAAAATCAGCTCTGAATTGTAACATACAAAACTCAATAAAACAAAGATATTATTTAATTTCAAATGCTTTTATTTGCTTTTAGTTGTTTTATGAATATGGACAATATTTTCTAAAAGCAAAAAAAAAATTTTTCGATGAAAAAATTTTTTAATACAATTATTTGTTATTTCATTAATTATAATAGATTTTACATTTAAGTTGTTAAAATATTATAAAATTAGTTAAAAGCCGCATCGGCTTTCATAAGTGTCCTTATATGAGATAGATTTTTTTTAGCGCGTTGTAAATTGTATCATTTGACTAATCAGAAGATCCCCAGTAATTAAGAAATGTAATTTTGTGCTTATAATCGAGCTGTAATTATAAAATACGGAAGACCAACCAGAATATAATTAAGTTGCGTTATTTGAGTTAAGCATTGTTCTCCGCTGTTAAGGCCTTTACTTTTGCGAAACACGTGTGGAGAAGTTAATTTGATTTTCAATTTCAACTGAGAAGGGTACCTACAAGTATCAGTATCATCTTATGAAATTTTTATGATCTTATTTTTATATTAATCTCAGTTACGACATTTTTCCATAAATGAAATATCAAAATTAATAATAAAATGAATGCAAATACAAATAACAGTAGAATGTAATAAATGTACATAAAATTATAGTATTTTATGTACAATTCTGATAAAATTTCATAAGAAAGGTACCTATAAATTAATTAGATACCTTTCTTAAGAAATATGAAATTTAATGTCACTCTTAACAGTTTTATTTTAATTTCTTTAAATATATTTCCCATAAAGCATCATAAACGTAAAGGTGAAAGCTAAGTACAAAAAAAAAAAAAAAATTAGACCGCTGAAAGTTTTCGTTAAAAATAACGGGGTAAATAATTTGTTCACGTAAATGTAAATTATTTCACTTTTCTCCTTCCGTAGAACAAATTAGCCTCATGGAATTCGTAAATATATCATTCATCACATGTCAAGAGACGCGAAAGTTTATGACCTGCTTTGTTTTATTTTCAAATTACATCTTTTTGGCACAAAAGCTAAGTTAAGTTTGGTTCAAAATATTTTAAATAAACATTATAATTTCTGATTTTCTTAAAATAAGTTTTGAAAAAATGATAATTGATATTTAAAAAATTTCAAAGTCAGATTTCCAGTTTTTTTTTTAAAATGGAAAAAAAATGGTCAATTTTGCTGACTCAAAAAAAAAAAAAAAAAGATTTTAACGAAAATTTCAGACGTGCTAGGAACGATTAAAAATGTAAAAAAATACCCCAAAATACTTTGATCTTTCTCTTAATAATAACAAAAACATTTAGACGATAAAATTTTGTTTTCGTCAAGTTTGGCGTCTTTTTCATCATGCTATGCTCTTTTTAGCGATCTCGTGGAGTACCTAATATAAGTCTTCCATCCCGTTCATGCTTATTTATTGCTAACTTATGATCCGGTATCCTGTATTTATCTAGGGTTCCTTGATAAAATCTAAAAATCAGCAATATTATAGGTCTTGACCCTTAGAATCGCTACAATCCTTTCCTAAATTAAAATTAAAGTTGGAGTCCCTGTGCCTTTTCTGTAAATACTTTCATGGTAATTTTCGGATGACCAAGAATCATGGTACGTACACTTTATGAATGTAAGCGCTGTACTAGACTGGCAACAAGGTCTCATCGTTTTACAGTTGAATTGGCTAGATGCAACCCTAAGTTTTATGCTAAGTGTCTTTTCTCTTAAACTTCTCATTTGTGGAACACTCTTCCGGTTGCGTACTTTACAATCGACTTTGATCTTCAAAAATTTAAATGCAATGTCAATCGCTATCTAATGTTTTTCCTGATCACGCTTCTACTATTCTCGCTCCTTAATAACGTTTGTTTTCTAATTCTTTCACGCCCGGTAACCGCTTGTGACTTAGCGGTTTTACTGTCTTGTTTGAGGTGAATGAGATTTAAAAAAATGTAATATTGGGTCGTACGCATAGCACATGAAAAATTATTTTCAACAAAAAGCGAACTTTCTATCATGCCCAAATAAGCGTTTCAAATCGTCTACGAGTAAAAATAGACTTTAGAAATGGGTCCTTATTTGAACGAGTTAGTCTTCAGCTTGTCAAATAGTTACAAGCAAAAATTTTACATTGGAAAGTATAAATGCAACTAAATTTTGAATTCTCTTTTTCAGGTGTTTATATATATATATATATATATATATATATATATATATATATATTCGTTATGGCTTTAAATACTTTAAAAAAAAAATAACAGCGTTTTCGGCAACATCTGTCGAATTCGTCATTGTTTTTTCGCTAAACTTCCTTGTGACAATCAAATTGACGGACTGTTGATAACAGTCATCTCGTTTTCTAACGATCGCTCTAAGACTGGTAACCCAAACGGTGTTATATTTAGAAATTCAAATTCAATAAATTTGCATGTAGTGTTTATATATATATATATATATATATATATATATATATATATATATATTTATATACACACACTCACACTCATAAACAGCTGCTGTTTGTTCCCAAAAATATTGGCATGTTTATTGTTTCGTTTTTCTTTATTTTACATTGTTATACTTACCTGAACAAATACAATAAGCAGGATCACATGAAGAAAAAGGCTGGTAATTTTAGAAATATTATACAACAGAATAGCTGGTTTTGGATTAGGGCGACACCCATATACACAAACACCGATTTTCAAACTATTATAACACTTAATAAAGGTTTCTGATGAAACACTGCCTTCGAACGCTGTAGGAATCGATTATAAGATTTATCTATTAAATGCCAACCGTATCATCCCCATCTTTGTTATCACAAAGTTTTGGCCGTTGTGACCTCTGGCCTTTATCAGGTGTATATCGATCCGATTAACCTATAGGCAATTCCCAGCATTATTCTATATATGGGGTTAGATTGTTCTCGCTCTACTACCCGTGTTCAGGGATATTTCATATAGTTTTGATTTTTAATACTGCTCTGTTTCCACTGGTGTCCTGGATGTGACTGTAAACTACACCCGCGTTCTGAGTATGACGACAAACTACATCCAACAGTAAGGACTCTGAAGAGGCTTTGAGGAACATGGAACCGACTCTTAATTGCTGGTGTTCCCAACATGCCCTAACCAAAAAAATAGCACCTGTTAGGGTCCCAGCTAAAAAAAGATAGTTAACCCCCAAACATGGGTCAAAACACTATGAAAGTCTAAAAATAAGTTTTAATATCAACAATACATTTTTGGGGAAAAATTACCGGTAATAACAATTTTGTCCGCATTAAATAACCCATGGAGATTGATATGCCGTAAAACAAAATAAACAAAACTAAATTGTATGTCCTAAAATGTCAACGCATCCAGACTCTGGACAAAAATCCTTTTTACAAAAATACGTTAATGAAACCAGATCTACAAACCGACTTCTTACAAAGAATAAATATTCTATTCATGCGAATCTATTGTAAAAATCTTGTCGGCATTAATAATGCGTTGAGGTTGATATGCCGTAAGACAAAACAAACCCAGTTTCCACTGGGCCAAAGTATATACTGCCCAGCCAGGGAATTGAACTCACAATTACAATGTCAACAAATTCGCTAAACAAAACTTCAATTCACTAGGCATAAAATGTCAACAGATTTTATAGCATTAAAAATTTGAAATTGTCTCTCTCTCTCTCTTTGTCTGTCTCTCTCTCTCTTTGTCTGTCTCTCTCTCTCTTTGTCTGTCTCTCTCTTTGTCTGTCTCTCTCTCTCTATCTCTCTATCTCTCTCTCTATCTATCTATCTATCTATCTATCTCTCTCTCTCTCTCTATCTATCTATCTATCTATCTATCTCTCTCTCTATCTATCTCTAGTTAGTTTGCTGTATTACTCATTCTGTTGTCGATGGACCCACGTTATTTTTCATGTTTTATCTACACACTTAGCAAAATTAATATTTTAATGTTTGATCATTAAATTATTGACTTTTGGGAAATGTATCGGACTGAGTATTTTACAGCAACCCACGGATATATTTCCCTATTTACATAATGTCTGTCAAGATCAGCAATTATGTTGACTATAGAAAAATGCTTTTAATATCTTATTATTCTCCTAACGCTAATATCGTGAACAATCCGAGATAACTAAACGACCGTGAAGGGAACCTCCCGTCAACTGTCAATAATATGGCCAATAAATGTGGCGATTTACTCATACAACAGCTGCCCATTTTTAGCTGGAAAGAAAAAGTTGCAGAGCGATTAACCCTAACAAGCTAGTCTCACTGTTGCTATTAAATCATGTCCTTACAGTCTGTCTTATTGTTGTATACGACTCAAACATTTTCAGTATGAAGATTCTATTTAGAAAACCAAAAGTGGGTATTATTAAGTTAAAGGTGTACTGAATTTGTCTATCACGCTTTAGTTAAGAACGGCGAGCTCGGGCTGTGGCCTAAGGTATCTGGAAGACGTTGAAGGTTTGACTTGCTGGCGTCCTCCGTAAGCTCAAGGTCTTAATCCAATCGCTCCTAACAAATTGTGTAATGAAGGTCATGTTGAACGAGCATGCTTTCAGATTATTTCATATTAATGATGCAGGCTCTATTTTTGAACCTACACTCTTTCTGATTTCCATCTCCGATGTCATCATTTCCCAACTGGGTATTTATGCAGATGGCACGACTATTTGATCCAGTCATAGTAGCAAGTTCGACAGACGCGAAAAAATAAACATAGCTACTGCTCTCGAAATGGGCCTCTAATCAGTGGTTAACTGAGGCAAGAAATGGCTTGTAAATTTGAATGCCTCCATAACAAAACTGCTTTCATGCCTGATGCTCAACTGCTGCAGAGCAACACTCTACACCTTGAGTTCACACTTTCCACTGACGAAGTGGAATGACTATATTGAATCAATTGTTACATCTACTGCTAGGAAAAGTTGCATCACTGTACGAGAAGATTTTTCTTGTCAGAATCCATTTTGCACATTTATTAATCTACCATTAGTCCGTAAATTGAATATTACTGTCCTATCTAGTTTGGTGCTTCTGCTGTGCCTCTCAAGATTATTGACAAGTCAGTGTCTGCAATGTAATCGATCCTGACCTGGTATCTCGACTTCAGTCACTTTTTCATCGACATGGCTTCACTCTGACTTTCTGTAAATATTTTTATGGCAACTGTTTGTATGAGCGTTCCACCTTGATGCCTTGACTGCGTGAATTCAAGCAGTTAGGTCTCATCGTTTTAAAGTTGAACTAACTAGATACAACCGTATGTTCGATTGTGATAGTTTCTTTCCTCGCACTTATCACCTGTAGAACTCCCCCAATTCCGATTTCTTGTTACCCTACCATCTACAATCTTTAAAAATTTAAATGCAATGCCAGTCGCTATCTTCCGTCTTCCTGAACCCTGTTCCTTTATTGTCTTTTCTCATTTCTCCTCACTAAAGACTTTCAATTCTCATTCACTCGTTATAACCCCTCGCATCCTTGTGGCATTATTGCCTTGCTTGGGGTGAAACGATTAAAAATATATTACTTCAGTCGCTATTTTTAGTGAATACCTGTATCTGTTTAGACGCTCCGTTTATTTTAAACAGTATTTATTTCGTCTATTGGCCTGTACACTCGAGAAAACTTATGAGACGAAATATGGCTTCTGACAGGATTTTTTTTCAATATTTTCCTCAAGTGTGCAAGAAATAAATATTTTTCAAAATTAGACGAAGCATCTACTCCGATACGGGTATCCATTAAAAATAACGTTCGAAGTAATGAAAATATGGCGGATTAAAAAAAATATAATCCTTCAGATATATATATAAATTGTGTGTGTAAATAAAATGTTCAGCGTTCAAGTCGGAGTTTTGCGAGTATTGTGTGTGCACTCATCAGGGTTTTTATCGTAAAATTATTTTTGTATAAAATCTTTTCACCCCAAGCAAGAAAAGAAAATATTTAGGACAATAAAAGAACAGGTATTATGAAAACAGAAGATAACTATTGACACTGAATTTAAATTGTTGAAAATCAAGGGTAACCGGAAAATAAGAGAGCGGGAGAGTTCCACAAGCGAGAAGTGCGCGAGAAAAAAAAACTGTTAGCATCGAGCTTACGGTTACAGCAAGTCATTTCATTTGTAAAAGATCTAGCTGCTAATTTAGGTACCTCCACGAGATCGCTTAAAAAAGAGCATAGCATGATGAAAAAGACGCCAAACTTGACGAAAACAAAATTTTATCGTCTAAATGTTTGCTATTATTAAAAGGAAAGATAAAAGTTTTTTTAATTATTTTTAAAAATTTTTTCCTCCTCTTGAGAACATTTTCATTTAAAAATCCTTGTTTCTCTTTGTATCACCGGAACTAGTAAAATAACATATACAATTTTAGCACGTTTTTTTTTTGTATGACACAAATTAATCTGAAAAATCTTGAAAAAATAAAAAATAATTGTCTGATGTTAATGAAACTTTCATAAACTATTCACAGATGATCGAAATTATTATGTTTTTTTTTGTTTTTTTTATTAAAGTCATGGCAGAAATATTTTTTATATTTATTACCCCTCCCCATATCTAATTTTATGAAAACTCTAGAAATTCGATCGAGTCCACTTTATTGATTACAACAGTTAAAAGCACAAGGATTTGAGGAATGCAAATCATGTTGTTTTTTTGTTTTTAATTGGACCCTCCCTACCTGAAAATCAGCTCTGAATTGTAACATACAAAACTCAATAAAACAAAGAAATTTGCTTTTATGAATATGGACAATGTTTTCTGAAAGCAAAAATTTTTTTTCGATGAAAAATGAATTTTTAATACAATTATTTGCTATTTCTTTAATTATAATAGATTTTTACATTTAAGTTGTTAAAATATTATAAAATTAGTTAAAACCCGCATCCGCTTTCGTAAATGTCCTTATGAGATAGATCATTTTTTAGGGGGTTGTAAATTGTATCGTTTTGACTAATCAGAAGACCCGCAGTAATTAAATGTAATTTTGTGTCTATAATCGGGCTGTAATTATAGAGTACGGAAGACCAACCAGAATACAATTAAGTTGCGTTATTTGAGTTAAGCATTGTTCTCCGCTGTTAAGGCCTTTACTTTTGCGAAACACATGTAGAGAAGTTAATTTGATTTTTCAATTTCAACTGAGAAGGGTACCTACAAGTATCAGCATCATCTTTTGAAATTTATATGATCTTATTTTTATATTAATCTCAGTTATGACATTTTTCCATAAATGAAATATCAAAATTAATAATAAAATGAATGGAAATACAAATAACACGGTAAAATGTAATAAATGCACACAAAATTATAGTATTTTATGTACAATTCTGATAAAATTTCATAAGAAAGGTACCTATAAATTAATTAGATACCTTTTTTTTTTATGAAATTTGATCTCATTTTTAACAGCCTTATTTAATTTCTTTATATTTTCCATAAACCATCGGAAAATGTAAAGGTGAAAGCTAAATACAAAAAAAAAAATAAAATTGGAGCACTGAAAGTTTTCCTTAAAAATAACGAGGTAAATAATTTGTTCACTTGAATGTAAACTCCTTCCGTAGAAGGAATCATCCTCACGTAATCTGTCAATATTTCATCATCTGTCAAGTGATGCGAAATTTTATGACCTGCTTTGTTTTATTTTCAGATTACGTCATTTCTCTTTTCAATGCAGAAGCTAAGTTAAACTTGGTTCAAAATATTTTAAATAAACATAATTTCTTATTTTCTTAAAATAAGTTTTGAAAAAATAATTGATTTTTAAAAATTTCAAACTGAGATTTTCATTTTTTTTTTATAAAATGGAAAAAAATTGGTTGCCATGATCAATTATTTGTCAATTTTGCTGACTAAAAAAAAAAACAATATTTTTAACAAATTTCGGACGTGCTAGGAACGATTAAAAAATGTAAAAAAATACCAACAAAATACTTTGATCTTTCCTCTTAATAATAACATAAACTGTTTTCGTCAAGTTTGGCGTCTTTTTCATCATGCTATGCTCTTTTTATAGCTATCTCGTGGATGTACCTATGCTAATTTCGTACTGTGCTTGAATTCATGAAGTATTTATTTTCGTATCATTTTATTTAGTCTAAATGGATGCTGATCAAGAAAATCAAAGTTCCATACATAAGCCAATAGCTTTTCATTGTTTTCTCTAAACTCTGCAATTGCTGCTGCTTGCTTTCCTGCTTGTTGAAAAATCATCTTCTGTCTTCCCAGTCAGGCGAACCGTCTAATCTTTCTAACTATCGGCCTATTAGACTTCTACCTCTTTTTGATAGTCTATCAAGCTTTAAATAAGAATGGTGAAGCTCAGGCTTTTGCTTTGGATATGTCTAAGGCATTTGACAGGGTTTAGTATGCTGGTCATCTTCACAAAGGTGAAAGGTTGTGGTATTTCTGGCTGAATTTTTAAATTGATTTAGTCTTATCAAATCACGAAATGAAAGATACTTGAATGACAACTCTTCTCGATCTTTTTAATATAAATGCAGGTGTTCCCCCAGGGCACTATCCTTGGACCTATGTTGTCCCTGGTGTTCACCAGTGATCTTCCTCATGTCACCAGTTCATAACTCAGTATCTATGCTGATGAAACAACTATTTACTATTGTCTTAATAGTAAGTCTGATCGGTTCAATAAAATCAAATTGGTAGCTGATGTCAAAAAATGACCTACAATCTGTTGTTAAATGGGGCAAAGGGTGGTTTGTTAATTTTAATGCCTCAAAAACGAAACTGCTCCTTTTAATCATCCGAGATAATCTTTTTTTTTTTTTTTTTTTAACCTTCCACCAGGAAAGTTACTTATTGCGCCTTCTCGAACTAATATTTTTAGCTGACATGACGTGGAAAAACTATATTAAATCGATGGCAAAGTTTGCAGCTAAGAAAGTTCGTTCGCCATGTCGTGCGAAACTATTTTTCTCGCCGGAATTTTACATCTAGCATTCGTATTTGCTTTTAATATTGTTGCCACGCCTGGTCTGGTGCTCCTGTTATATATTTCGAGATTCTTCATAAAATTCAAAGAATCTGCAATGGGATTGGTCATGACTTGTCATCTCGGCCTCTCTTTCTCACCACCGTAACGTAGTTTCCCCTGTATCTTTTCTATAAATATTTTCATGTTAATTGTTCTGAACTTTCCGCTATATTACCTGAACTTTATTAATTTAAGCGCAGTACTAGATTGGCGGCACGGTCTCATCGTTTTACAGTTGAAATGGCTGCTAAATGTAACCGTAAGTTCTACGCTAACAGTATCTTCGATTGCACTTCTTGCTTTCCAGTCCACTTTGCATTTAAAGTTTTGAAAATCAATGCCAATCGTTATCTTTTCTTTCTTCTTGCTCTTTTATTGTGTTATCTCCTTCATAGTGTTTTTCTCATATTCTCTAACACTCAGTAACCCCTTGTCCTAGCGGCTTTATTGCCTAGCTTGAAATGATTTTAAAAAAAAAGTATCAATAGTACAGTGCTTGGTTGATTATGAATTTAAAAGATTTGAATTTGAGCCATCGGAAAAACTGTTTCTCAACTTGTGACTGGTTTTATTTTAAAATACACGATGCCCTCATCGCAAATACTTTAGTATCAAATTGCATATATCGACTTAATTTTTCATCCTGTTTAAATAATAATATTTTTGTATAAATTTCAGATGAGGTGATATTATACATTCATGTATACGGACTAGTTTCTTTTCCTTCATCACAGCATTTCAAATGAACTGCCTGAATGTCTTTGATTGAATATCCCCCCCACCTATTTTTACATTGTCACTGGAATTTCAGAACTCGTAATCATCAGTTCTTTCGCTTGGTTTTTCTCTACTGAGTCAGCTTATATTCTTGAACTCGTGAGTTAGATGCCCTTTACCTGAGCATTCATACCACACAGGCACCACCTTCGACATCATCTGGCACGAGTACATCTCCGTTGATGTGTGATAGGAAGCATATCTGTTAATCACCGAGTCTCTGATACTGAGACCCCATGATCAGGTCATGTAGCAAGGATGTTGAACTCTATATTGCTAAACACTTATTTGACGAACTGAGTGAAAGAAAGCGCAATTAAGTCGCGGGGAGTTCAGAAAAGCTTTAGATATCAACCCTCACTCTGTGAAGCTCTGGTTGTAGCATTGGAGATCTCGAAAGCTTTTGACAAGTCTGATATTCAGGTCTTCTCTACAAGCTGAAAAGCTGTGGTATCTCCCGGCACGTTTTTGAGCTGATCCAGTCGTTCCTATCAAATCGTGAAATGAACGACTTATCTACATCCTTTCGTACTAACGCTGATGTCCCCCAGGGCTCCTTCTTTGGACTTACGCTGATTTTAATCTTCATTAACGACATTTCCAATGACATCAACTCTCAACTTGGCATCTACGCTGACGACATAACCATTTACTCCTGCCTCGATAATAAGGCTGATCCGACTAGCTTAAAATGGCAGCCCATATATAAGACGACCTCAAGACTGTCGTTAAGTGGAGCAAAAGATGGCTTGTCAATTTTAACGCCTCCAAAACTAAACTTCTCTCCATTAATAATCTGAGAGACCACTCTCTGCCTTCCATCAGTATGGCTAATGCTATCATCCAAGAAAGTGACCCATTGTGTCTTCTCAGGCTAATGTTTTCAGCCGACATGAGGTGGAAATATTACATTGAATCCATCGCCATATCAGCTGCTAAGTCGGTTCATTATCAAGCGAGACAATTTTTCTCTCCGGAATTTATCTTGCATATCCATATCTGCTTTTCGTTCATGCTTAGAATATTCTGCCATATATGGTCTAGTGTCTCTGCTATTTTTCTGGAGCTCCTCGATAAGATAAAAAGAAAGGATCAGCAATATTATTGGTCCTGATGTCGCGACGCGGCTTAAGTCACTTGCCTACCTTCGTCAGGTTGCCTCTCTGTGCCTGTTTTAAAAATATTGGTAATTGTTCGGACGAGCTCCACACTATGGTACCTAGACTGCAATACTAGACTGGTGGCGAGATCTCATTAATTTACAGTTGAGCTAGCTATATATGTAACTGTAACTTCTGTGCTAACAATTTCTTATCCCGCACTTCTCGCTTGTAGAATTCCCTCCCGGCTCCATACTTTCTAACCAACTTTAATCTGCAAAAATTTAAATGCAATGTCAGTCGTTATCTACTGTCCTCCTGATTGTTCTTTTCTTTCTCCTCATTATTAAAAGTTTAATCTAGATGGCCGTGATTATAGTCAACAAACGTGCTTAATGGAATCGACACAGATTTTAATACTGTGTAAATATTAACTTTAAAGAAAGTGACAAAATTCTATGAATAATCATATTTTGTACCACCAGAAGAAATAAAATGATTAATAATAAACGAATAAATGAAACCGTAAAGTCAAAGGGCATGTGGCAGAATGGAGCATCTGTCCTTCTTTACGGCAGCGAATGTTGGACGATTTCCACAAAGATGAAGGGACTCGAGGCGGCTGGATATCATAGACCGAGCATATTAGCGGCGATGAGGTCTTAGAGGATTTGCAAACAAGGACGCAGCTTAAACTTGATCAGGCGAACAACAAAATCATTTGATAGAATGAAAAAAATTAAATCCAGATGATTTTTTTTTTTTTTTTCGGTCTACATTATATAAGATCTCCGATGCCTCGTATGTGCCATATCCTTTCAGGACGCGTTGGCCATCATGACTCACCTCAATTTCCTGTCCTTTGTAGCTCTTAATATATTTTTTCTTTTTATTACATCTCATAAACCTTGTTCCACCATTCATTTACTAAAGCTTGTTAGGTTGGTTATGAGCCCCCCCCCCTCCCCGGTTCTCTTGTCTTCAATTTTTCCTCTTTCCTTGTTATATGACTTAGAAATTTGAATTATCTCTTTCTGGTGTTAAGTATAAGTGTACTTTTTATTTCCGCTTTCTCTCTAAAACTTCGTCGTTCTCACATGTTGGGTCCATGGTATTCTCAGCATCCTTATGTAAAAAGCACGTTTCTCTTATTACTTCTTCATCTCTGAGGTGATTGTTTAGCATTCACTGCCATATCGGAGGGACTGATATTACGTAATAGTTCAATACTCTTTGTTCTTAATCAAATTTTTCTGTTCCTTTGTTTAGCTTATGAAACGCATCTTTTGCTGTACCAATGATTTTGGTGTTGCCCGTTCCGACTTCTAATAGTATGGTTTAAAAAAAATAAGTAAAAAAAAAAAAAAATTGGAGATTTTGCTTTTCCGTTTCGCCCAACTGATAATGAAATATCCGTAGCACGGTGAAGACGTGTCGTTTGCCGGGAAGAAAATAACTTTAATAAAAAAAATGAAAAAAAAATTATTGTGAACTAAGAAAATAAGGCGCCTCATTAGTAGAGCTCTGCGTAAGAAAAACCAGCATGGAATAATTAAGGTCTAAAGATTACCAAGAGGCATGGTGGCCTCTTCTCTTTATTGTTCTTGGAAAGTTTGTCATCTTTCTGATGATTTTCAACAATGATCCTACCTGGAGGGCTTAATAAGAGATTTATAAAATTCAGTTACTTTCTAACAATGTTCACGTTATCAGACCTTCCACAGTTCTTTGCATTTTCTCAATTATTTTTCTTCGCTTGTTTCACATTTTACCTAATTTTTTTTTTTGCTTTTTTTCTGTACCGTTAACTTATTTTTTAGACCATTTTTCAAGATAGAATGATACAAATTCGTTCAATGCAGATTTTCCATTTTTGAACTTTACATTTATTATTCAATTTTAACATAAACGAAGGACGAAACTGAAAAGTTCTTGAACCGACAAAGTAAGGTTTCTGTTAAGTTGATCCGGTCATTTTATTTATTTATATATATATATATATATATATATATATATATATATATATATATATATATAATTTTGGTAAATATTCGTTCAAGATCGCAATGTACGTTTCTCTCTCTTCCTTTTGCATTCTGTCTTGTATCAAAATTTCCAAGCCTCATGACGTGCCCTAGAAAATTGAACTCTTTTTCTGAAGCAAAATATGAATGTCCTTTTTGTTTATATTTTCTCTAAAACTTTGTTGTTGCTCACAAGTATGTTCCATTGTATTTTCAGCACCCTTCTGTAGAATCACAAATCTGGTATCCAGAATTTACTGCCGTCTCGGACGACTAATATTACGCAACTGTTCAATATTCTTTTCTTTGTTTCTGACCAAATTTTCTCTTAATACTTTGCTTAGCCTTTTGGAAGGCATTTTTTGCTATCCCAATACGCTTTCGGATTTCAATGTTGCACTTACTGTCCGCTATTAGAACACTCCCCAGATATTTATATACAAACACTAAAACAAATTTGTCACACTATTTACAACCACGCCACGACACCAAATAAAACAATAGCTATACCTACATACACATATAGGGATTTTCCAAGCGTAGCTTAGATGTGGCACAAGGCCGATATTATTAGGCACCCAAGTTCGCATCATTGGTTGAGTGTTCAATCTATGGCTAATAGTCACTTCTTCTCCGGGCCGCATCTCTTCAGGCGTTAATCCTGGTTATAACGATAAACAAACATCCGGCAGCAAGGCCTCTGATCAGATGATTGGATGTTTTGAAGAGCGTAGAATCACCTGAATTGCTGTTCCAATGTGCCTCATGACACGAGGTGGTAGCCCATATTAGTCTCGGCTATGCGCACATAGTGAACTCCCAAGCAAAAACAAAACACTATGAATGTATAACAATAGATTTTTATAGGAAAATTACCACCAGTGCCTATTTATAGTAAAATTACCAACAATACATTTTATCTGTAGTTGAAGGCATACAAATGCGTTTAAAATATATTGAAGCCATAAAACTGTTTTCAAATTATTTAGATTTCGGCATTAAATAATCCATAAACGTTGATATACCCCTAAACAAAATAAACCAAACGAAACCTTTAGGCAACCATGGCTCTCCACAATTTTCTATCCCGTGTAGCTCTAAGTAGTTTTGTCTCCTTGTTAAGCCCCTCCCCCTACCGTTCCGCTATCCATTTACACAAGCTCATCGAGTAAGTAGCACGCTATCTTCTATCTCTCTCTTGCTCTCAACATGTCATGTGAGGGTTAACTTTTCCAAGCCTCCTTCCTTCCTCATGTATGTAAGTAATTTCGGCTGTCTTTTCTTGAATTTGAGTAGAAGTTTTCTTTCTGTTGTTTCTCGCTCCGTCTAAGGAATTCTCAGTTTCCTTCTGTAGAACCACATTTCTTCTACCCTCAGTTATTTTCCTCATCCGTGAGGAAATTGGCCAATATTCACTGCCATATAAGATGGCGGATGTCACATTTGCATTGAGGAGGAAGTAGGTTATTCTGAAAAATATTTTCCTTTTAAAAATTTTTTTTTGCGGATTCGCTTGTTTCATAAAAAAAAAGTCAGTTAAAATAAAATTAGTCAACTATCTGAATGAAACGGAGCTACGTCATGACTGAAGTAGTTGCGTCTTTCACTGGGTTGAATGTTTTCGAGTATAAACAGGTGGGATCTCTCTCTACTTAGAACATTGGTGTAACCCATTTTTCCTATTCCATTTTCCTCAATTTAATTACACCAATGTAATATTACTGAGCCTACCTCATGACTGAAGAAGTTTCTCACGGGAGCCAGTGGTTTGTTTTCAAAGCAGGTAGATCTCGTCCTGGGTTAGACGTTAAACTACATCCGCGTCCTGGGTAAGACGTTAGACTACGTCCAGCAGCAAGGGTTCTGATCAGGAGGTTTTGAGGAACCTGGAACTACCTCTTAATTGCTGGAGTTCCCAGGTCCAACCTGACCCGGGGTGCTAGCACCTGTTAGGGTCCCAGCTATGAGCAAAGAGTTAACTATTACCAGCAATACTTTTTTGAAAAAAATTATTACCAGCAACACAATTTAGAAGGAAATATATTACCAGAAACAGATTTTTGACAAAACAAAATATTACCAGCAATAAAAATTTTTGTCAGCATTAAATAACCCATTGAGGTTGATATGCCGTAAAACAAAATAGACCAAACCAATCAAAACCAAATAATACATACTCTATTCATACGAATATATCCTAAAAATATTGTCGGCATTAAATAACCCATTGAGGTTGATATACCGTAAAACAAAATAAATCAAACTAAACCAAAGCAGGTCGATCCTCCTCTTTTGGAGGATTGGCGCAACTTTTCTATTCTTCATCACAATCTGCGTTGTGCTACATTTAAACTAGTAAATATCGATCTTACAAATGAAAAACAACCATATTTATGTCTTAAAAGTTTTTGTTCATCTCTGAATTTATGACTCAGATCATATAGTTTTATTATGTAAGCATTGGCCGCTAATTAAACTTCATTTTCGTTTTTTTCCGCTTCCACATCATAAGTAGTTTTACTGATTTATTAAAATCTGTCATGTTTCTATAACAAAAATCATTTTAATATTTGTATGAAAATTTTGTTTGTTCTTTGTTTTGACGAGGAAATATGAAATTCTAAATTTAAGGTAAAACAATGCAATTAATCTGGAATACGTTTAAACTCACAATTGTGATTTTGTCAAGAAATGTTAATTAATATTTTTGACATTTTTTGGATTTCGATCACACTCTTTCGTTTTTTTTTATGCAAACAGCGACAGGGAATATTAGATCTCTTTCTAGGTAAGTTGTTAATAGATCCTTTTATTAAGATATATATATATATGATTAATGTTTGTTCTTTTTAATAGTTTAGGTCAAATATGCTATTGCTATTATCGTTTGGACGACGGTGTTTTTCAGGCATGAATTATTCCTAATAGGTGTACCGGTAAATAAGGCTTTTTTTTTATATATCAGGTCATCCCATAAGTTCTGTCCGAATTTTGAATAAAGAAAACAAGTGACCAAATGTTACATTTAATTACAGATTCAATCAATGTATTTTCCCTGATTATCTATGACTTTCTTCTATCTATTAACAAGCTTACTAATTCCATTACTGTAAAATTCTTTTGGCTGTGAGTCGAAGAACTCACAAATGTCAGTTTCAACCTCTTCCTGTGTTACAAAAGCTGTTTCTTCCAAATGATTCTGTAAGCTACGAAACAAATGGTAGTCTGAAAGAGCAAGATCGGGAGAATAAGGTGGATGAAGAATTTTCTCCCAACCAAGTTCTTCGATCTTTTGTGACGTGATTCTTGTTGTGTGGGGTCGCGCATTGTCCTGATGAAACATCACCTCTTTTCGATTCACTAGAGCAGGTCTTTTTTTCCTCAAAGCTTGGTTCAAACGCTCTAATTGCTGACAATATATTTGAGCATTAATTGTTGCATTAGGTGGTAAGAATTCAAAGTGGATTATTCCTTGGCGATCCCACCAGATTGAAAGAAGAACCTTTTGCCCATGAAGTTCCCTTCTCGGCTGTGGCTGGGGTCCTTCCCCTTTACCAAGCCACTGTCTACGACGCTTAACATTTCGATAAAAGATCCATTTTTCGTCGCCAGTCACAAGTCTATCCAAAAAAGGTGAAACAAGTTGGCGAGAAGAGCAGATGTCAACTCGGGATTTGAGGTTGTTTTCAGACAATTCATGAGGCACCCATTTTCCAAGTTTTTCCTCAACTGATAAAGCAAAGGCTGCTTCAAGAAGCTTTTCATCAAACTCAACTGGATGTCCAGTTCGATCATCTTCAAGGGTGAAATCTCCACCTCTGAATTTTGCAAACCATCTTCTGCAAGTTCTTTCATTCACACATTCCTCTCCATAAACTGAGTGAATGTTTCTAGTCGCTTCGGCTGCTGAGTTTCCTTTCTTGAACTCATAAAGCATTATGTGCCTCAAATGATTCTTGGGTACTTCCATGTTAGCAGGGTTTAATCAAACAAAAATTTTATTTTATTGTTCTCTGAAATAAAAATTTGATCAGTTTAAATGCATCTAAACATAAAAATAATGTTCAGCTCCATTAGACATTATAAAATACTCTTTAAATTTCGTTCATTTTAAAAAAGTTAAAATTCGTAAAACTTATGGGATGACAGAACTTATATATATATATATATATATATATATATATATATATATATATATATATATATTATTGCAAATAATAGACAAATATTTATTTTACCATTTAAGCATTAATTAAAAATATTTAACGAAAAAAGAGAACAAAACAATACATCTATATTTCCAAAACTTGAGAAAACAAATTACTCTACCCTAAAGTCCTGTATCGGCAGTGATTTGTTGAAAACCTCCTCACGATTGGGCCAAAGCGATTGCGAAAGGTTTCGACGAAACTCTGGAGTTGGCGTGCTGAATATAACATTAGTCAGCTAAGTGATAAATTTTATATTCTTATTAAAATATATAGTGTATATATATATATATATATATATATATATATATATATATATATATATTTCAACACGAGTGGACACTAGCAAAAATTAGATTATATATTTATTTATTTATTACAAAAATATTTAAAACCTCTAGTTAAAAATAATTCACCTCGGACCAAAATTAAATAGGACAAATATTCCGAATTTAAATGTCCATTAAGGAATTGTATTCCTGATCAAAATTTGTAAATAATTATATCGGCCATACTTCAACATGTTTGACACGATGACTCACTCTACACCTTTCTGACCATAGCTCAATTAGATCTCATTTAAATATTCATGGAGACATACTGGACTCTATTCATAACATACTTGTTGACAGCACAAATATAATAGCATCATTTATATGCAAAAAAGGCTAAAAAAAATAATGGAAGCCTTATTAATAAAAAAAAAAAAAAAAAAAAAACCCACAATAATATCAACTATGAACATACACAATATCTTGACCGTGCTTTGAAAATGAAAACCTTATATAAATACATACAGGCAGCTATTTCTTATTAACAGTTAATATATTTCAACTTTGAAAATGCCTAAATGTATAGACGAAAGCGCTCGGATAGAAGGACATTCGGACAGTTTTTATATAATTTATCTTAAAAGGAAAAAATTATTAGAACGCATGAGAAATTGTATGAAAAAATTAAATCAAAGTACATTGTCTGTCGTATTCAATGTAATGTGCATGAAAAAAAGGATTGCTGCCTAAACACACACATACATACATAGATATGAAAGAGACCAAATATGGATTAGAATTCGACTGAATTATAGGATAATGAACAAGTAGGAAAGGTTTATAAATTTAAAATGTTTCGCTTTTTTTTTATTTAAGCTTCACCACAAAAGAGAATATGGATGAAAAAAAGAAAATTCTGATATTTTTTATTTTTGTTTTTCATTAAGCAGACCTCACGTGTATTTGTCTTGTCAAGCGGTATAATTTTTGTTTGTATCACAATTCTACTTGGTCGATGCGACATTTGGTTGAAATTTTTCTTTGAGCGCCTAATGGGCATTTTTTTTATTTATGTCTGGTAATGTTTGTATGTTGATTGGGGGATGTTTTTTGTCTTGTGTGAGTGAAAGAGCTTAAATTTACACTGGTTGTTGTTGTAGGTAGACAGATCTTAGATTCTTTAAGTATGGATTTTATGAAAGTTGCTGATATAATAAATTGTGCCTGACGTGTGTTCTTAATGGCAAAATATTTATCAAGATTCGCCTTTTTTCGAGATATTCATTTAATGTTGTTAGTATTGTTTTTCCCACGTATATTGTTCTCGTATGATCACCAAAGTTGAGCAACGTTGATGGATGACCACTTGGAATATACCAAGTGCTGTAAGCTTGAATGTGCGTGTGGTGTAATGGATAACAGCTTAGTATTGGTAATTGTAGAACCGAGTTCGAATTCCAGTCAGGTTCATTATATACTCTTACGGGCAAATATCATTAGAAAATGTATGAATGCACCTCTTCCCCATCCCAGCTATGAGTTAATTATTAGAACTTGTAAATCATTATCTACAAAAAAAGTTCTTACAATCTAAAAATATCTTCTGGCTTTAAATAACCCACAAAAGTTTAAGCCGTAAAAAAGCCAAAATCAATCTTTGGTAATTCGACTTAATGAACCCACTCTTCTTCCCTTGGCTATGGGTTAATTAGTGGGACTTGTTAATTATTATCGTCTCCAAAAATTCCTTAAAATATAACAATATTTCCGGCCTTAAACAACATGAAAAAGGTTGATAAATCGTAAAAAATGAATTAATCCCGTGTACAATGAGTCCCTATAACAATGCAAGCATCGATGTTTTTTTTTCTTTTTCTTTTCTTTGCCATTTTTCTTTATAGTGGATTCTTTGCTTGAAAATACAGTATTCTATTTATCGCTTGTCGCGCTTACAAGAAAGATATTGATAGCGACTTAATTTTTTAAAAAAGATCAAAGAAAATCATTCATTTCTAATAAACAAACAAATACCTAGAAAATCCATATCCAATATCCTGATGATTTACCTGGTCTCAAAACCTGATCTCCTGTATCAAGACGAATTACAAAAACCGGCCTTATTTCGATAATACTGCATTCATAGATAGGAATTTCCATTTTCGATGCAATCATCTCGGTGTATTCAAATATTTCTATTTCTCTTACTGTCTGTTTGCCTGAAAATATAACCGTTTATTTATTCATTGTCTGTCTTGCAAGCAAGAGTCTTGTATAATATCGAGCTATTTTCATCTTGGTTGATACGGATGTTATTATAGACACAACGTTCCGACCATGCACCCTCTGGTCATCATCAGGTGTCCATTGATTTGCTGATATGGAATATCTTGATTGTCCCTGTGATGTCAATTTATTGTTCGTTCCTATTGGTGTTTCACTACCTGATCCAAGCTATGCCAATAATATGATTGCTACATAACAATAACACATGTATAACCAACTTCTGTATCCACTACACCGCCGTCTCCAACTACATTAAATTCGGTGTCAGTTGGTTTTGACATTTGGTTATGATGGCGGGTTCGTGCCGCTTTTTCATAATTTAGTATTTAATTTCTAAGATGAGTAATTGTCAATATTCTTGTATTATTGCGAGCTATTGTTCTCATCTTGTCTTTTATAACATCTATATTATAGAGGCTGTGTCCATAATAACATCTATATCAACCAAGATGGGAACAATAGTTCGAAATGATACAAGAATATTGAAAATTGCTCATCTTAGAAATGAAATTTACAAGCGAGATTTTCAGTTAAATCTTTAAAGATTTTCAAAGAGAACGATTATTAAAACTCTCATCCAATCCAACCTTGATTCTTATTATAAAAGTGTCCTAGATATGACGATAAACTACATCTGACAGCATGACCTCTGGAGGTTTTGAGAAGCGTGGAACCACCACCTAAATGCTGCTGTTCCCAGGTCTACACTGACTCTGGGTGGTAACAGCTTTTAGGGTTCCAACTATGGGCAAATAGTGACCCCCCCCCACAGAAACTAAACACTATGAAAATATAAAAATACATTTTTATACTAAAAATACCAGTAATATATTTTTTATAGTAAAACTACCAACGATATCTCTTTATAGTAAAACTACCAACAATACATTTTATCTATAGTTGAAGCCATACAGTTGCGTTCAAAATATTTAAATAACACGGAGAGGTTGATATGCCGTTAAACAAAATTAACCAATCAATGAGACAGCCAACATAAATGAACTCTTCCACGACATTAATCCATATAATATTGTGCAATTTCTTAAACTGTATTCCAAAATATAACTGCAACAAAATTACAACATAAGACATGTATCACCACCTCTAGTAATTATGTTCACGCAAACATGTATATGTACAAAAGCTGTGTATTATCTACCATGTATTCACCTGTGAAAGTAGAATAACATATATTTTAATGATTTCAAAGCTCCCAAGAAAATTAAACTTCCGCATTAAATGACTCATAAGGAGTTGATATGCAGTTAAACACATTACATCAATTATTATAAAATAGGCGGCAGAGCAAAAAACCTTACTGAGAGCTACAAAAATAACAAATAAACGAAGTTTTACCATGATCATTCGTATTCTGAAAGGATAATGCACATAGATCATACATGAAGACCGTACTGTTAAAACTCTTCCAATATTTATGTCCAGTTCAGCCATCTGTCAACAACAGCTATAGAAACCCAACACTAAATATGATCTGCTCTGCTTACCACCTGTTTCGGTTACAGACGAGGGAGTGCATGTCGAATAAACTTGTAGCTATAAATAGAAATGTAAATGGCGAATAACAAAAGCAAGGGCGTGTCGTTAACAGCAAAAGATCGATAGAACAGCGAGGGAATTACATTAGATAGCGAATAACTGCGTAATAATTTGAAGAATCTAGTCTGGATATGTATTTTGTGGTCTATGACAGAACCAGGATGAGATGAATTGAAGGAAACACTTCAGGTCGACCGTCTTTTTCCGATTTTTCACGCACGACCATTCCAAAAGCTCCTCTCCAGTCTAAAAAATATTTCTTCTTTTAGATTCTTTACTGAAGTTCAACCAATACAAGACCTGAGAGCCACTCAAGTTAATGTGTTACTGAATGAGACTCGGGATAGGAATCTAAGAGTAGGAAGTGAAAGTTAGATGACGATAAACTCTTAAAGAATTTAAGGTTGTAGTGTTCGAG
This sequence comes from Acanthosepion pharaonis, assembly GCA_903632075.3. NCBI lineage: Eukaryota > Metazoa > Mollusca > Cephalopoda > Sepiida > Sepiidae > Acanthosepion > Acanthosepion pharaonis. The sequence continues at coordinate 1,502,865 of CAHIKZ030003848.1, read as the reverse complement.
AAAGTATCCACGCGGGAAGCAGTTCCAAAGAATATCAGTATGGAGGTATATCTGTATACGGAATATGGATAAACAAACATATCGTTGGTGATTGCTTTTTCCTTCTACCAAAGTAAATACATGACGGAGGAGGTGTTGAAATGTTTTCGTACTAAATTCCAGACATTTTTTTTCGTCATTGTCTCTTGCCTCTGGGTGTTGACTTCAATGTCCACACACACACACATATATATATATATATATATATAATCAACAGGGAAAGCTCAAAAACAAATGTACATTTAATAAAAAAATAAGCTTTCAATGACAAGCTATTCATAGATTGATACTGTCGACAAGAATGTATACACACACACATATATATATATATATATATATATATATATATATATATATATATATATATATATATATATATACCAGCAGTAGAGCCCGGCGTTGCAAGAGATAGATCAAGTATCGACCATCATAAAGACTGAAAAATAAAATTGCCAAAGATTATTGTTTTAGGTTGACGGACACGCATATCTTAATTAGTTTTTTTTTTTGTTTGTTTTTTTTCTGTTTTTTTTACAAATTGGTCAAACTCAAACAAAAACATTGTTTTCAATTGTTATGAGTCTACCGATTGAATAGAATTTTATTATAAACAATTGTCGCGTAAATGGAATTTTTAAAGCATTCTGAATGTAAAAATAAAGAAAAAAGTGTGCAAGACAATAAGACACACTACCTGCCAAAAAAAAAGTGAAGTTTTGTTGAAATCGGTTGAAAAATGTAGGAAATCCGATCCAATATATAAACGTACAGACACACACAATCTGCGTTTTATAATATATAATCTATCACTGTTTCAAATAACAGGGGTGTCAAATCAAACACGAACCAATTAAAAATGTTTATAATATATATAGGAAAAAGTTTATGAAAATCTATGACAGTGGAAATTTTTTACAGAACGCGGAAAAATCGTTTAAATAAGTTTTAAAAAGTTTCTTCCTCAAATACTTCAGTGAGAATGTTGTCTTGTTGGCAAAATACTGGTATAGAAAGCCTGCCTAGCAAGGTCTGTAAACTTCCCTACTGGGTACAATAAAAGTAGCCCATACAGACCATATGCCGTGTTATTTATTCCTAGAAGAAAACTTTCATCCTGTTGAAATATGGCTGATGTGACTTTAAGTAACAGACCAGTGTGGCAGGTGAATGGACATGTACAGTTGTTAAGTAACATTTGCGGTCATTCTCGTCACGTCACGCTGAGGTAGAATTTTTTTTTTTTTTTTTAGCTCATCTGTGTTTATGCAATCATTAGAAAAAATGAAAGTTCTCAGTCCGTTGTTTATCCCTGTGGTGTCTCTGGTTGAGAACAGAAATCCGATTCAATTAAAAAAAAATAAAAAAAAATCTACTTATAGATGAAGCCATACTGTATGTTAATATTTAGCCTTTACTGCAAGCATTCCATAAATATTTCCAACGGAAGAGAAATTCTTTTTGCGCAAGCGTCGAAGATACCAAACACACACTTTTTTTTTTTTTATCGAGCGAGCTCGGACATTCATGAATCTATTATGGCAACCATCACGTTCTTGCATCAAAGCCGAAAGGTCATTAGTGGCTTTTTCATCAATGTAGGTTGTTGCAGGGTAACTAACCCATCTTGCTCTTTGCTAAGGTTTCTAGAGCAGTAAATCATTCGCAAGTTCTTGTTTCCTGCAAAGCCCATTCTGCGTTCGCGTTAGGTTGTAGAAATATCAGACATGGATCCATAGAAGTATGGCTTTCAGCATTCAAGTGTAGGTTCCATCAAGCTTAGACTCTTGTGTCGCTTCAGAATTTGCCTTATTTTTCCTTGTCGCCTTCCTCCCCGCTCTCTCAAACAATTCACGTAATTCATTATTTTTCTTATCTGCTGTGATAAACGTCTTTATTTTCTCGTAACCAATCTATTTTTTCTCTTAACTTTTTCTCGCTCTTATTTTAATTTATTTTATTTATTTTAGGTCCTTAGTTTTCCTTTCTCTTCAGTACAGCGATCTTTTTCTATTTCAATTATTCATCATTAGTCTACTAATATTTGGATGAATAAGCAATTGCGTAATTTAATTAAGAACGAGAAGTTCTTTATAGTTCGTCAGCCGATCATTTACAGGATCTGGATATCATGTTCTCTTTAGAAAAGGCAATTTTCGTGGCGCCCCCCCCCCGAAAACAAAAAAAAATACAAATTCCATTTCGACAATAAAAGAATTCAGGTAATTATATTTGCAAACAACAGGCCAATGAGAACCTATGCTTCGAGGTTTTATTTAATTGCAAACAAATTTTCACATTCGTATTAACTTCACTAATTGATTTAGAGAACCGATGTTTATTGAAATGTATTCATTTACATCTTGAACTATCTGGGAATTGTTAAAACAGACGGCAGAATGTGTAACACAGCAATTCGAACGTGCACTGAAATAGCAAAAGATGCTTTCCAAAAAGTAAACAGAGTATCAAGGAAAAGGAAAATTTTGTTAGAACGGGAACAACAAAAAAAAAAAAAAATGCTGAAATTCTATGTAATATTAATCTTCCAATATGGCTGTGAATACTGGACAGTTTCCTTACAGACGAAGAGGAAAATTCAGGCAACAGATGTGGTTCTGCAAAACGATGAATACCACGGACGGATTATATGAGCAATGAGGAAGTTTTTCGGAAAATGGGAACATAAAAAAAATACTCCTAATTAGTTGATATTTCTGGGACATGAAGAGCGCTTTAAGAATTTGGCATTCACAGGTCATATTAAAGTAAAGGGTAGAGAGAAAGATTGATGATTCTTTCTAAGAAGATTATGTAAATGACTGGGAGAGATAGTAAGGAAATAAATATTACTTATAATAATAATAATAGTGATAATAAATTTGCCCCCTTTTTTTAGGGCACCCTGTATTAAAACAATTTAAATTTTTAAAATGTAAAAAAACAAAACAAAACAAACTTCTCTGGAAGATATCTAAATACACAGTTCCTGTCATAACTTAAATTGACCATTACCCGGTTTTGACCCCATATGTCGGGCATCAAATATCAGCTTCTGGCATAACTTTCCTTGTATTTATCAGAAAATCATGATCTAGACCTATATTCGTATATTTTTTTTATTTTTTGAAGAGGGGGGGGTTTGAATCCATTTTTGGCACTGAAAATCCTCCCAAAAGAAGTCCAAATGGGTTCAGTGCAAAATCTGAACTCTTTTGAGGAATTTTGGCTCTTTATTGCAAATCAGGATTTCTAATCTATAAAGTCGCCGACACAGTAACAGTGTATTTTTATGATTTACTGCGCTGAGATAAATCTGGTACAAATTTATTAGAGTGGAGCACCCAGTTATTATGGCTTGCAAGATTAGCGATTTAACCGCTTTTCCACGCTGAAGCGTTCAACGAGCAGGCATTCCTATTTGCCATTATCTCGTCTATGTAATTGTCGACCAGAGTTACGACCTGGCTTAACGAACGAAGATTTTGGAGAGTTTTTCTCGTCTGTTGCAGAAAATCACGTTGCCAGAGCGGCTTATGCAAGAGACTCTCACACACATGTTGAAACAGACATTCTGACCGCCTAGGGAGCTCATATCTTGGGATGTTACTTATTTTTATTTTGTTCTTCCTTGGCAGTTTATTTCAGCAAGAGTGGTTGCCTGATTGTTGTAGAGTAGTTTCACAGTGGAGGCTTGTATTTCACTAAGTCGGTCCTAAAAAGGTTCGACGTACAAAACGTTAGGAACTTGATATAATAGTTAATGACGCGGCAATCTAGTTGTGGTGGTTGATCCTTTAATGTCCGACATCGACTGACTGACCAACTCACTGAGCTACTTACTTAGCGACTGCTACTACTACTACCTATTATAGGTGGGAGAGTCTATTAACTATAGGATAGGTGTGTTCCAGTATAACACTGATAGATTTCATGTTGCAAAGTCTCCCTGTCGACTGTCGCCTATTGACGGTAGTTGATTCCACAGAAGATGAATACATTTTAAAAAAATCCTTTTATCTCTTCTGTGGACCCTGAAGGATCTTTGAAAAATGATTAGCCTGTCCTTATCATGTGGCCGTCCACTTCAAGAGCTTCTTTTGTTGCCCCAATACTTGCAATCCTGGCTGAATTGCTGTGTGATATCAATCCTCTTGCATGGCAGTGAATGCTAGACAATCGTCCGAGAGATGAAAAGAGAACGAGAGGCAACAGAAATATGGTTCCGCGGAATGATATTGAGATTTCCATGAACGGAGCGAATAAGCAACGAGGAAGTTTCACACAAAATGGCAACAAGACAAACACTTATGCATTTGAATCAGGCAGACAGTTTAAAGAAGATCTAATGAGAAAGGAGGGCTTGGAAAACTTAACTCTCACAGGGCATATTGAGAGCAAGAAAGATAAAGGAAGGCAGCGAGTGAACGGCCGAACAGAGAGCAGGGGATTTGGCAAAGGGAGAAACACTGCTACTTACTCTCTCTTATATACGCACAAAATATTCTTCTTGGCAGAGGTCAGCCTGGAATGAGAGTAACTTTCCTAATTAAGTGATTAAAAAATGGGTTCGCCATGGAGAACAATTTAAATGTTTAATGTAGGTAATAAATGCACTGGAGAGTATAATAACATATAAGACACCAGTGGCAGATTGTGTCTAAAAAAAAAAAAAAAAATATTGGTTACCAGAAGACAAATGGCGCCAATCCACAACTAAAATGCTATCATTTCTCATAACGAATAAATAAAATATTCAAGAAACTACATATGAAAAAAATGTACAATTTTTTTATGTGCGCGTCTCTGTGTGTGTGTGGGGGGATTTCTTAGTAATTACATTTTACATGTACTGTATATATTACTATCAAGGGATAGTAAACGTAATGCAGAATATTATAATTTATTTTTTTTTTTAACTTTAAGCAACTGGTTGATATTTTAAAATATATTTTACTGCCCATTTTACACAGTTCAAAAACACAATAGAACACTTCATACAGTTTACTATAATAAGAACAGTCGTTTGTGTTCTCGCCAAAACGAGTCTAAAAATAGATGACAATGATCCTGTTTTCAATCCCGAAGCCAATGTACTACTGATGATAGGAAGTGGGCGGGGGGCGAAGGGTAATGCTGATGACATAAGTGTTCTTCGTTGGGATAAGAATGATCTTGAACAAAAATCAACATTATCTACAAAATGTTCCACAAAAAAAAAAAAAAATGGGAGTCAATATAAACCTTTCCAAAACCAACTATAATCTGGAATTGTAATGAAAGCATTGATGGCACCTTCCCTGAATCCATAAAAATACAGCATGTGAAATTAATAAATCCTAAGCACTTCAGATACCTCGGCGTATGGATCAGCTATAAAAAAAAAAAATGAAGTATAGGAGAATGAGAAATCGAACATAGAATTGACTGTGGCAGAGGTACTTTCGCTTAGCATTCGGAAATATGAAACTAAAAGATCAACCTAAAAACTCAAGTCACGTTCTTAAATAGTCTCGTCAGATCGAGACTTTCATCTGGATGTCATGCATGGCGCTAAACATGTTCAGAAATATCTAAACTGTCAGCTGTATACAACCGCTTTCTAAGCTCAATGGTTAAAACAAAAAGCGAGTGAAGCCCGAGGGTCGTGGCAAAGATCAGCCTTCTTTGAGCATTGTGGATTGGCGCTAGAAAACAGAACTGTACCAAATAACAGAAACCACATCACTTCGGAGCTACTGACAGCAGCAACAATTAAAATGGATAGCACATGAAACTCTAAGAGAAAATAATGACATAAACAAGACATTAAAATTGCACGTCGCCCCAAATAAAAGGTTCGAAAGGAAACCCCAGTCAATACTGGAAAGAGCGATAGCAGCTACTGAATTTGTGAAACCTGTTTTCATACAAAAAATTGTTTTCAGGAAAAGATTTTATGAATTTCAACCGAAAAACGGTACTAGCTACTCTGTCAAGGAACGCCAAATATTTCCTTATAGGGAAGCGGCTAATATTACAATTACCAGATAATTGTGTGAATCTGCCAATAATTGCTTCTGCATCCAATTTTTCTAACAATTCCATTTCAATGGATAGCAACATGTATGATTCCAAGTTCAGTGAATTTCTTAACCTTGTCTTTAGCTTTGAAAATGTCCTTTCACATGAGACTTGCGTAACTGATAGTGTTCAGATGACTTCATAAATTTCTTATTCATTTTTTTTTTTTATCACTAAAGCAGTTGGCTGTTTCTTTATTGCATTTTTATTTGATATAGGGGACCCACTTGACATCGATTATTCTGACACCTTGGACAGTCTGTTGGTGACAGAATGCATGCAAGAATAGCGGATAAGATTTTCAGAAAATGAAGAAAAGATGCTATTAAAGGACCGAATATAAACAGAAACATAAAAACTGTTGAATTACAAAAGAATTTCTAAATTCCCCATTTAACAGCGAAAACCTGAACAACTGAGTTGCTTCAGACGCCATTTTTCTTTTTCGACGAATTTTAATATCAGAGCATTCGACAAATGAGAATATTTTGAAGAGACTACGAACGACAAAGAAATTCTTGGAGACTTTAGCTCACATAACATATCAAAAACAGGAAAAACAGGAAAGCAATGGTTGTCTTGACGAATTTGAGCAAATTAATTGCGGACGTAGCATCACAAAACTAAAAGGGAGCTCGTAAAGGAGCAAAAATTATTGAAAGCAACAAAAGACAGGAAAATGTGGAGACCCATTATTATCTATATCCTAAAGGAATGTTACACAGAATGAAAGAGATAGAAAATTCGATCTGCATATTTACTTCATGTTGATAACTTATTTATTCTTACCGTCAAAACATCATTGCAATTTTCAAAGTAATTTTCATTTGCATTGTACTTCAAATAAAAAAAAATCTTACCTTGTGCTGCCGCCCGATTAAATATGGAGAGAGAATAAAATAGATACATCGAATAAATAACTCCTGGTTAGTAATAAAGATCAAAATAATGGCTATAATAATAATAAAAAAATATTCCTTCGGATCTTCGAAAATAGTTTTAAATATAAACTATTTATTTTTATTAAATATAAATTTTTTAAATATAATTTTACTTTTAAATTATTTAAATATGACTTATTTTCAAATATAACTTGTTTTTGGAATATGATTTTTATTTTTAAGTATTTTGTATTTTTAAATGTAACTTTATATATTTTAAAGGTTTTTAAATACTTTTTTTATTCTTCTCTTAGTTTTAAATTAACATTTCATTCTTCATATAACCCCAATTTAATGTCATAAGGTTAATATCCGGGTTTAATTTTATAAAACCTCTCCCCTGACCACTGTTTCGTGCCTTTCGTCTGACTGAAACATTGAAAGGAATAAATTCTGTATTAGTATTTCGACGTTTTCTTTTTTCTTCCCTTTTAGCTTTCACAGCTAAATTTCTATTTCCGACACGAACTCAGTCTATCCCGGGGTTGAATAAGACCGACGAATATTTTCATCGGTCGAAATAAGCTTAATCCCATATGAGGTGATTTTGGATTTTATTGTGTATAAATTTTTGCTATGTAATAATAAATACATTGAGCTCTTTTGTGGATCACTTAATATTTTATATTACTAAGATAATATACCAACGGATTTATTGCATATATATATATATATATATATATATATATATATATATATATATATATAATAGAGATTATATAACGATATATAAATTTGTATAATGTTATATATCAACAATACTTAGAAAAATGACAAACAGGAAAAAATTTTATGTCGCGTTTCATCCGTTAGGGTTTCCTTGGACTGGGTGTTGTTGACGTTGCCCTACCTCCCTTTTCACATGAAATGAGAGACGCAGATAGTTTCCAAATTTTTTGAAAGAATATTTTTTTTTTCAATCTAGTCAAATTCATTCTTTTTCTCTCTGTCACCTATTTCCCTGGCTATCCCACACTGTGACAATATAAAATCTATCAAGAATGGTGAATTATCGGCTTACGGCCTCATCACGTTAAAACACCGGTTTTTATACGATCACAAAAGTTAAGCAACGTCTAGCTTGGTCAGTATCTAGATGGGTGACCGCTTGGGAATACTAGGTACTGTAAGCTTGGATGTGAGAGTGGTGTAATGAATAATGGCTCAGAAGTGTTAATCGGAGAATCAAATTTTAATTCCAGCTTGGGTTCGTTACGCGCAAATACCATTGGGGAAAGGTATAAATCCACCTCTTCTCCCCCAGCTATGGGTTAATAAGACGTGTATTACTAAAACCATTCAAAAATAAAATTGCGTATAAAATAGACTTCGGCATTAAATAACCCATGGAGGAGTTGATATGCCGCTAAACAACCAACACACGAACCGGAATTATCGTCATTCAGCAACTTTCTATGGTAAAGATGAAGCAGAGCAAAAGCTATAAAAAGCACAGTTACGATATCTGAATTTCTGTTTTACATTCTGGGTTGGTGACAGTCAGACAAGCATGGAACCCCCATTTTTGAGGACATCAGATAAGAGATAGGGTGTAAGTTTAAAAAAAAAAAACCAGACAGACAACAGTAGAAACTTAACCTCAAGAAGAAAAACATAAAACCAACTGCCAAAGTCGAAAACATTTCAGCAAAACTGCCAAAGTCGGAAGCATCTTTTCTTTTGTTAGAATAATGGAGAAGCAGCAAAAGAAAAAAAAAAAAAAAAAAAAATCCGAATTCATTCACTATTTATCTTTTCATTAGAGCAGACTTTCCAGAAAAATGGCCACACTTCATGATTTTCCCATTTCCACAGGCAAGTTTTATAAAAGAAACGTTTATTTGAATCTCTGTTTATTGTAATCAATATACGATTCAGAACAAAAGAGAAATGCGACACTTAGAGAAAAATGAAATTGTGGTCCAGACTTGGGAGCCGAAAAACGAACAAACGCCGACAGATATAGTTCTATATGCGTCAATTTGGCAACTTTCCATACTTTCCACGAGCATTGTAAAAAAAAAAAATAAATAAATAAATAAAAATAAAGTAAGTACGACAAAAATTCTACATCTTTTGACATTTAAAAAAAAAAATTGAAAATAGTTTGAAATACATGACAAAATTTACTTCTAAATAATTTTTGAACAATTAGTCATTTTATATTATTTCTGCTCCGATGACGTTTCAGTCGACCTGTTCTAATCTTTTTTTTTTTTTTTCAAATGTACTATCTGCATCGAAAGAGAAGCTCTCTTTTTTTTCTCTCACGAACTCAAAAGAAAATAGGAAGCATACTGAAAATTCCAAATGTCCATTACATATTATCTAAATCCTATTTCCAGCAACGCGTGCAATACAACATCAAGGACTAAGCATTAGTGTTTTACGGTTTATCAACCCGTTGTGGTTTATTTAAAGCCGAGATATATTTTGGATTTTAATAATTATTTTTGTGAGTGAATACTGCATTGAAATCTTTTTGATAATAATCTTTTGATACAAGTCTAACTATTTAACCCGTAAATGGGGGGAGACGATGGTTTCATACATTTACCAAGAGTCTTTGCGTGTAAGAGAATATAACGAACATTTAAAAGTAAGAAGAAAGATATGGTTGTCAGCAAAAGAGACAGTCCAAGTTGTTACTTACGTATCGGGGACTTTAAAAGACGCAGAAATTGAACTGTTTGGATATAACAGTAAAAGATTATTGACTGTATGACATAAAAATCCATCGGAACATAGGAATAGCGAAGAATGCCTTTCACATGCCGAATAAAGTATTAAGAGACTTGGAAAATATCATTGGCGGTGCACTTTCTTTATGTAATATCTAATCTCTTATATGACAGGGAATATTAGACAATCTACTTACTGATGAGATAAGATTTGAAACGACAAAAATGTGATTCAGTCGAGTATGCTACGAATACCATAGACACGATATGTGAGAAAGGAGAAAGTCTTAAGGAAAATCGGGACTAAAAAAATAAATAAATATTGCTAACAATGATACAGTTAAACATTTTGGGCATATGTAGAAAGGCTTGGAAACTTTAACGCTCACAAGGCGTACTAGAGGCCACAGACGCAGAGGGAAGCAGTAAGTAATCTACGTAACGAGACAGATTGAATGGATATGGCTGAACAAGAACCTCGGGGAAAAATGGGCGGTAAAGAGGCAAAAATTACTTCCAGCAACAACAAAGAAAGTTGTGGAGAGCAATGACAGCTGAACAGGCACGTCACATAAGATATTTTGTCAGTTGCTGTTTATGTTTAACAAAGCAATCGAATGTCACGTTACATTGGTTTGACTAATCCAGCTAAACGAAAACATTAATTCTTGCTCATTCTCTTATAACTTTCTCCGTCAATTATTAATAGAGAAATATATATATATATATATATATATATATATATATATATATATATATATATATACACACACTCTAGCAGCATGGCCCGGTGTTGCCCGTGCTTGATTCAAAAATCGTACGACTCCTACAGCAATCGCTATCACTTGACTTAAAATATTTTTGCCCTTCCTTGCCTTTAAAGGAGTGCCCTTTGCCATGCTGATGTTGCTACATGCCTTACTTCTTGCCTATCTTACACTGCAAATTTTTTCTAAGCTCTATACTAAACATTAAATCTGTTACGAAAAAAGAACTAAACAAAATGAACACAAAACGATCAGCTTTAAAAAAGGACTCGTAACTGTAAAAACCGAATGAAAAAAGAATGTTAACAACAAATACTTTTTCACACCCAACCCAGTTCTGCGGAATCAGAATCGACGTTGAGTTTAAGCAAGCGAATGAGCCAATTGGAGTAAAGTGCCATGCAGATTTAAATTTTTCCCACTTGTGATGAATGCAGCTATCGATTTTTTTGCATGCTACTTAACATTCGTGTCAGTCAGCTGTTGGCTCTCCCGCTGGCCAATAGAATCTTCCTGCCTATTCGTGGCAGCCAGCTATAGGCTCTCACTCTGGCCAGTAGAAAATGGCTGCAAACTACATGAAAACTACCGTAGAAGCATGAAAAATTCGATTATTTCCACTATCGATGGGAGTTGGGAAATGCAAAGTCGGTCTTGGCCTTCCCGCTAACTTGGAGCATGTGCATGTAAATTTTGGTGCAAATCCGTCGAAAATTGCTGCCGTGCATCCGTTATCCTGCCTTTTTATATATATATATATATATAATGCGTGTGTGTTTCTCCTTCCAGATATGTATTTCCACAACAGATACTCCGTTTTCTTTTGGATATAGCTTTTCTGTGAGGGCGGCTGGTCTCTCTCTCTCTCTCTCTCTTTCTCTTCTTTCTCTCTCTCCTTTCTTTCTCTCTCTCCTTTCTTTCTCTCTCCCCTCTCTCTCCTTGCTTTCTCTCTCCCCTCTCTCTCCTTGCTTTCTCTCTCCTCTCTCTCTCTCCTTGCTTTCTCTCTCCTCTCTCTCTCCTCCTCCCTCTCTTCTCTCCTCCTCCCTCTCTTCTCTCCTCTTTCTCTCTCTTCTCTCCTCTTTCTCTAATTTGCAGTATTAATACTCCAACCACATGTAGAAAAATATTGAAATTAGAAATGGCTCCCCAAAGGACATTTTCCAATTCGATAAATTCAAATATTAATATTGCAAAGTCAACTTGATTTTGACTAACAAACACGTGAAGACCGAGATCATATTTCTGATTACACCTTAAGGAATTGTCCAGGTTGGAACTCTGAGAATATTAATAAGCGAGTGGAGGTGTTGAAATAAGATTAGCCTCGATGGAAATTTTTTTTTTTTAAATTGCCGGTTGAGGTGGTGACGTCTATTTGGGACTCAAAAGTATTTGAAATTTCCCTCAAATTTTCTCGTCAGAACCAAGTTTATTTTTAACTACTTAAACCCCCCCCCACCCGATGTTATAAAATCCATAAATAATTTTGGATTTGTTCAGCTACACTTCCTGATAATATTCTAGCCGTTGCTAGACAGTTGGTATTTCTCGTTTTCATCTTTCTGTTTCGTGTCATCGAAACAACCAATGGAGTGTGCTTTAATTTGTGGTGAATACGAAATAACAACTTTTTCTCCGCTGCTTTCAAATTCACGAACCTATGTGAAAATTCATTTTGACCAATGAAAAACGGAGCGACTTACAGAATGAGAAAAAGGTAATGAGCCAATGTGAAAACCCTTTTTGATATAAATAGAGAGAGGGAAAGAGTTCCACGCATCTAAATAACACCAGTGTCAAATTACACGTTGATACATTATCAGCCTGTAATGTGAGCAGGGCAATTTTAAAATATCTTTTCATGTTGAATACAACTGTATAACTTTTATGTGAAAAACGAACTCTCTCAATTTGTTTTAAACATTTTGGTATATTACTTTGTGTCTGATGATTTAGGAACATTTTCTCGTCTTGACAAGTCATCGAAACGACGAACTTTAAATATTCGATTCCTTTTCCTGAAACAAGCTACTGATAACTTCAAATGTGTAAACTTGGAAATAAATTCTTTATCTTGTTTTGTTAAATATAACACATGTGTTTTCTTGTCATTATCCCTCAATACTTCAAATTCATTTTACAGTTTCATAGGATGATTTCTTTTGACATTTTGCTAGTGTTGATATTAAATTCAGATACAGCACCTATGTCGTTTGGTTTTTATAATAGTTCTATATTCACTTTATGTACGCTTTACATGCCAAAAATGAAGTTCTTTTTACCAATATCTTTTTCCTAGATGGTCTGATTGAATCCATTTCGTTTAACATGACCTGTATATCGAACTGAGGTGCCAGAGTATAAACGAGCCATCTACGTACATAAGCCATACTGAAGGCTACAACAAGTGTATCTCAAGAAAATGTCTTCAAAATAAATCCAAATTGTCGATAAACCGGAGAACCTATAGCTCGGCCTGCTTCCTGTAGATATATATCTGGCTGAAACTGAACACATGGAGTTTTTAGGTAGTCTTCGTGTAACAACGGAGTTCTATTCCGACCACCTTCTACCAAATCGCTTCTGATGTAAGTCGAATACCTCTCCTTTCGTGAGTTGTAGCAGTAATATCTTTTAAAGTCCGGGTATTTTTTTTGTTCTTGAGGGTTAGAAAACAAAACATTTAGTAACAAATACAATTTGGCATTTCGATTTATTGAAATGATAATGAAATAACATAATGTAAAATATATACGAAATAATGTAAGAGAAAAAATGGTAACTTGTTCAGATGTTTTTTTTTTTTTTTTTTTTTTTTTCCTAGATAAAATATATCCTGTTCAATATATTGGTGACAAATTTTGTCAATTTTCCCAGCTCATTCTTTTGACGATTGGCATAAATATTATTTAGGTGAAATTAAGATGTTACAAGTTTCGATCGTTTTTATCGACATGTCATCTTGTGCGAGGTGTACCCACCAATCCGCCGCTACAAGCTTCAAATGCTGCCAAACATAAAAATATAGAAGATATTTACAAGCTTATTTATAGGATAACTTTATTAAGCGACTAATGCGTAAAGTAAGCCGAAATAACGTTAGGAATTCCTGTTCTCTAAGCGAACAAAGCGATTGTGTATCCATTAGCGTGCAGTACATCCTCTAATATCGTTAGCACACGTACTTGGTCATCGTCTAAGGGCGCGGGACCGAGTGATTATAATATTCAAGACTCTGGTTCGAATCGCACCATGGTTGACTTGTCAAAGAGGTGCTTTCTTGATAATATCGGCCTGGGGAGATGATCCCAGTGTGCGGCATACTACTGGTAGAACCAAGCCATGTGAAAGAAATCCCTTTCCTTACTGTCTCCCTACTCCTGCCATCGTAAGCCCCGGGATGAATCGGATTTCATTCACGAGTGTCGTTCGGCCTTGATGGTCATTCCTCGGTCCAGTGACCTTTCTCGGCCTAAGAGTCTTCTATCGCGAACTAGTGGAGAGAGTCGCAAAGGAACCACTACGTGAGCGGCTTGACATGTCGGGTGGGGGATGTTTCGCTCCTTCTGGTCTTGGGCGTCAGCGGCAGATTACCTCAGCAACTCTGAGTTGTCGCTTCCTTGGCGACTGGTTCGGAATAGGCTACCTCTCAATAACATGGCCTTCATACGGACTGCAAACGATGTGACCTTGGTCTGAAGGAAACGACCGATCACGCCTTCTGCCATTTGTCCTCGGGTCCGCCCCCGCCCATGGGACCATGTCAGCGAGTTGACGGCTAGTATCGCTCCCGAAAAGCTCGTGCTCATCGATTGTGCATACGTGTGTGACAATGTGTCACTCCCGTGTGAAACAAATGGTGTTTCTATCGTTGCTGGCCACGGCCCGAATGGTGATTTGGACGAAAGGAGGAAGTCTTTTGCATCCGGCGTCTGGTCCGATTCTTTTGAGCACCATCTCAAGAAAAATATTAGAACTGACAGGAAACTGTTGGTCTCGATAGTCTTCAGCGAGAGGTGGGTGACTGAGGCGAACTTGGTTCGTATGAACAGGGCTAGCCTTGATTTTCTCTTTTAGGTCCACCTACGTCACATCGGGGCGGTTTCCTGGTTAACTTAGCCCACTTTTTGTGTACCTAGTTAATGTGAGAAAGTGCTGTCCCCGGCTGCATTCTTTGTTATGATCCATGTCTAGATTTCTTGGCTCCCCACTTTGATTTTTGCCCCCTCCTTTTTCATCTCGATTGGATCAGCCCTTTTCCCCCTCTTCTCGTGGATGTTTATTTTATCCTTTCTTCCCTCTGCCTTAGCGAGAGAGCCTCTTGATTTTGTCTAAAAGGTAGAATACAGCGGCATCTTTCTTTTGACGGATGGACGGGTCCAATTAACATAAGTTTTTTTTTTCTTTTCTTTTATATTTTCGTTTGTTTTTTTGGAGGGGATCATCTCCGCCCCCTCATCATTCGTAAATGTTTGTGGAAAAAAAAATCATGGAATTTTCATGTCATGGGGTGCGTTTTTGTAGGCCCCCTGAGTGTATGAGGTATTATGGTGAATGGAATTGGTGATTGATGACGGACACGTTCTTTTGGTGAATGTGCTGAATTGTAACGAGTGAATGGGTCGCCAATCGGATTAGCTAGATATAGGATAACAGTGATGACCAGTCTCAGCTCAACCCCCACCTTTTTCGGCCTTGTGCCACAACTTTGTAATTTTACAAAATAAATCTCGTGAGTGAAATCAGACAGAGGAAACTGTTCAGAAGCTCTCGTTGACACGTGTAAGAATTGATAATCGTTTTCTGTTGCTGCCACCCCATTCCTTAACGCGATATTTTTTTTAATCAATTAACCCCAAGCAAGGCGATAATGCCACTAAGACGCAAGGGTGTACTGGGCGTGAAAGAGAATGAAAAACTTTAGAAGGAACCGGAAACCTAATCCTAAACAGGAAACAAACCTCTACTCTTGTTCAAACCACCGGGGCATTGCACTTGACACATTTCCGTCAATAACTCTTGTGATTGTTAAAAAAGAAACCTTTTGAATAAATGCAGACATTCCTCGCTTACCTTTACGCCACTTTGATTTGACGAAAGGCCGATATGAGGACAGGTCCCCCCCCCGCTATATGAAATTGCGTAAAGCGAAGAAGTAACCATTAATTTGACAGATTTCAGTCTGCCTTGAAGTCGAAGATCGAGTCTTATCGTTTTTCATTGGCTAATGTGGAAGGCTTGAAATATAATAGTTTTAACTGCTCAGCATGACGCACTTTTTTTTATCGTACCGTTCCTCGTGGGCAGTTAAAGATTATGCAGACGTACCTTAAAGCTACGGATTCTTTTCAAATGCAACACTATAATTTTCTACTGCCATTGCAGCATTTTCAATTTTAACGAAAAGGTGTTATTTGGTGGAGAATCTGGGAACGCTTGAAAACATTTCCCATTTAAATTAGTGATAATTACTTAGTTTTACGCCATTTCATTATATGAAAGGTTCCAGAACATTCCACTTTAGGATAGAGAGGGAAATCTGTATTTTTCTTTTATTCCACAATATTAACATAAATAATTGTAGTATAAATTCTCCGTACAAAAATTACATGACCATTAGAATTTCTATTATAAATATTAATAATCCTTTTATATATATTAAAAAATTGAAACTAAAAGTATCACGAAAGAATAGGTTGTTATTAATTTGTCTCGACATTGTAAAGTTTAACTTTGTATGGCACAAGACCAAACGGGAAGTGAGAGAAATAGGGATCGGAACATTGTGTTGCGATTTCATAATCAGCATTCAAACTCCTAGCTTTTGACTAAGCTTGAATACGAACACAGTTGATCAATGCATAAATATCTCATCCACGGTTCAATATTTATGTGCCGTACCCATTCACAACATGGACAATCATGGCTCTCCATAATTCCCTGTACCTTTGTAGGTCTAAGATTTAACACTTTATTACTCCTTGTCCATGTTCTTCCATTCATTTATATAAATCTATTAAATAAGTTACTCGCTCTTTCCTTCTACCTCTCATTCCTTCAATACGTCCTGTGAGTGTTAAGTTTTCCAAACCGCCCTTCCTACTTTCTAATTCCTATTTTCTTTCGAACTTCACTCGTTGTTCTGTCCACGTTATCCAAACCTCTCACTTCCGGTTTCTTCATCTTTTTGGAAATTGTCCAGCATTCACTGCCATATAGGAGGATAGATGATGTCGTTTCTTTGTTTCTAATGAACTATTCTTATGTCTTAATACTTTGCTTCGTTTCTGGAAGTCATCTTTTTCTATTCTCATGCACCTTCGGATCTTTGTGTCATATATCCTAGATAGTTTAATATCTGTACATGCTTTGTTCTTTTGTCCTCATTTCTTTGGTCATATCGAATAGTTTGTTGCCATGGTTCTTCTTATTATTTTAAAAAGCTGATTTTGGTGGCAGTGGTTTCAACATTTTCGACTTGATAGGCTTGCATAAAATAACGGAAAAATCTACGAGCAATCTTTAAAAATAACTTGTTTTTTACGGAATTAATTTTTTTTTTTTACAGATAACCAAAAATTTTTTTTTTTTACAGATAACCAAAAAATAGCGTCATTTTCAGTTAATAACATCTGATAATAAATTCAACATCAATCTGTTATAAACAACGTAAAAACACCGGTCCCGCTACGATCACAGAAGTTAAGCAACGTCGAGCCTGGTTAGTACTTAGATGGGTGGCCGCTTGGGAATACTAGGTGCTGTAAGCTTGGATGTGAGGGTGGTGTAATGCATAATGGTTCTGAAGTGGAAATCGAGGAACAAAGTTCAAATTTCTGTTGGGTTCGTTATATTCACTTATGTGCAAATATTCTTGGGAAAGGCATGAAACCACCTTTTCCCTCTGCTATGGCTTAATTAGTAAGACTTTTATCACTAAACCATATATATATATATATATATATATATATAAAATTTCTTACAATCTAAAAATATTTTCTGACTTTAAATAACCTGCAACGGGTTAAGCCATAGAAAACGAATCAATCAATGTTATAAACATTTTCTAGTACATTAATATGTATATTGTAGACTTAGTAAACACAGCCACTCCATACTTAACAACTTAGCTGGTTAATGATCACTGGACTTAGTATAAAATCTCTATATATTATATATTAGGTACATGCACAAAATATAGGCAAGGCTTAAAATGCCTTTTAAAAATGAAAAATCTTTCTTGAACCTTTTTATTTTAGTTTTAATTCTAAGCAAATAGATTAAATTTAATATTTCCAATGAGCAAAATACTTTGCTCTATATCAAATCGAATTTAAATTGATTGGAACCATTTTGTTAAATCACTAAAATCAGTCATATTGATAAATCTGCCAACGCAATTCTCTATATTAAAGAAATCTTTGAAAAATAGAATTTTTTGATACGTAATGTAAGGAAAATTAAGATTTAAAGCTTATTTGATTTACATTAAAATCAGTTATTACTTAATTTTATTTTAAAATATAGTAGAAAAGTATTTAACTCTAAAGTGGATTTTTTATGATGTGTTGACCTGATACACTAAATGTCTGAAACAATAAAATTTTCAGTATTTTTATATAGAAATATATATATATATATATATATATATATATATATATAATTTTATATCTGAAAAAGTGATTCATTAAAATGAATATCGAAAAAAAAAAAAATTCCTAACATTTACAATGTTATAAACATGCAAACTTGTCAAATAAAATTAACAGTATTACCTGAGTATTTTAGAATTTTTGTAGATACTGAAAATCAATTGCAAGTTAATGAGTCCCTGACAGTTATTGGTGAATCACCAATCAAGCATTAAAAAAAAGTTATGAGAAATAAAAAGTAGAAAAAAATGAAGGGAGCAGTATCAAAGAAAATTAAACTGATTTTGACTAAAAATTTCTCAAGAATTTACAAGTGTAGAAGAGCACAAAAACATCTGATGAAAGTGAAATTATTAGACAATTAAATGTTTTCACCTTGTGAAAGGATGTTTGAAAAAGTATAAATTTTGACATTACTTCCAGAAAGCTTGAGTATCCAAAAAATTCAAATGGAATTTGACTGTGCAACATACATGGCAAGACAAGCTAGAAAACTTTTAAGTGGACAAGGAATATTATCTCTACCAAATATATGAAAATGTAGATTCCCACATGAGACAATTGATGGGGTTGTGCTGTTTTATAAGAGAAGAAGTCAGCAGTGATTCCTGGAAAAAAATAACTTGGACAGTCTTAAAGAATGGTAGGTTTCAGAAACAAGTGTTGTGTACTCTGTAACATGAAAGAGGCATATCAATTATTTAAATAAAAAAAAATCTCAGCAGAATTACAGAATTTGCTGAGTTCTGACCCAAATAATTTATTGTAGTAGGTGGTGCTGGAACATACTGTGTCTGTGTTTGTACAATATATCAAAATATCAATGATGATTGTAAAAGTTCATCTTGGTACATGACTCAAGATGAACAATATCATTTAACATATTACCACCAATGCATAACTGCTGTTACATGCAATAAAGCAACCCCTAACTGATACTTGTTTGACTGCTCAATTTGTAGCAGTTTGATGGAAGATTTTGCTTTATTTATAAAATAAATTCTAAAAAATTTAATTGATAATTTTATCAACAAACAGCAGCTATCAATTGATAGAACCACACTACAAACTGTATCATAATCTACAGAAGAATTTGTTGAAACTTTTTGCATAAGACTTCAATGCTGAAAAAAAAAGCATGATTTCATTGCCAAAAGCAATCAAAATTTTGTTCTAATAAGAAAAGTTCTTTGATGGATGGTGAAGTCATTGATTGTAGATTTTGCTGAGAATTATCCATTTATTCTGCAGAATGCCACACAAAGCATCCACTGGAATAATTCTCATGTCACATTACATTCATTTGTCTGTCATTACAGAAATGATAGCTGAAGCATATTAATATTGTAATTATATCAGATTGTCTCAAGCCATGACACAGTAGCTGTCCATTTGGTTGAAAGAAATCTTACAGAAATACTGAAAAAAAATGTTAATTTTAAAATAAAATATCTGCTCTATTTCTTTGATGGTGCCACTTAACATTATAAAAATTTAATCAATTTATGCAACTATAAGGATGACTTTTATATTGATGCAGAGTGTCAGTTTTTTTTTTTTTTTTTTTTTTTTTTTGCTACATCTCATGAGAAAGGACCATGTAGTGGGTCAGGTGGTACTATTAAGAGATTAGTAGCAAAAACAAGCCTGCAGTGACTCAATAATGAACAATGACACCAAGACAGTTATTCGATTATGCAAGAAAAAACATTTCAAGCATAAATATTTTGTATTCCTCAACAAAAGAATTGAAAAATGAAGCAGAAATCTTAGAATAACATATCTCAACAATTACAGAAACTAAAAAATTACATAGTTTTATTCCTGTATCTCAGGAAGAGATAGAAGTAAAAACTGTGTCCACTCAGGATGGAAAAAGTAATTAAAATTATAAAATGGGCCAATATAGAAATTGGTGGTTAGGATGTGTGTTCAAAAAATACCCTGATAATAAAAAGATAACATTGACATTTTTACAACTGAATAGTTCTTCCCCATCTTTCTGTTATTCATTACATCTAGATACATTAATTTTAAATTACTCTGATATCACTTTAGTTGATCTGATAACTGACACTGGAAGAATTTATAAATTTCTGAAAATTGAGATGGAAAAAAACTTCAAATAGTTTAGGAAAGAGAATTTCTTGAAATAAACTTAGATACAATCAAGGTTGGTCATTACAAAAAGATTTGAGTGAAAATGTAAGTAGTTTGCAGATCCAAATTTTTATTTTCTATTTAAACATTCATTCCAACAAGAAAATGATTTTGTTTCTTAATCTTTGTAAAGGTTAAGAATCTTTTTTTTTAAATATTCATTCTAATGTATTACTTCTTTAGATCAAAACTTTATTTTTAAATATATAAAAATACTGAA
Source organism: Acanthosepion pharaonis (assembly GCA_903632075.3). Taxonomy (NCBI): domain Eukaryota; kingdom Metazoa; phylum Mollusca; class Cephalopoda; order Sepiida; family Sepiidae; genus Acanthosepion; species Acanthosepion pharaonis. The sequence goes on along the minus strand of CAHIKZ030003848.1, from coordinate 1,482,345 downwards.
TATTTGATTGTTTTAGTGTACCATGTTAACAAGAGTTTAGCCATTAAAATAATTTCTTGTACATTTTCATATTTTATATTATCTTAACATTAATCCATGATGCTTTTTTTAAATAATTTCATTGTCAATTTTTTTCATATAAAAATCTGTTTGATGAAAAATTAAAATTTTCAACAAGACAAAAAATATTATTTTCTACCAAATTGGTCAACATTTAATCACAAATAACACAAATTCTGTTGATTTTATGATCATGATTCTTATGTATATAATAATCAGCATTCAAAGAGCATTTTAATGACATACAACTTGACCATATTGGGAGATATGAAAATATTAGCATAGAGTTGCAAATACCAATATCTGCCATTTTGAATTTGGCCCAACTCAGTAAAACCCTTGTAACTCAGACCATAATCAAAAGTCCACGTAAAATCTTGTAAGTATCTTCCCATAAAGCAGACAAATTTATTGTCTAATTTAAAAAAATATTAGATGCCTTTTTTGAGAAATTAAAGGTCAAATTTTAAGTTTAAGGTCAAATTATCTTATTTGACTTTCAAACAAAAAAATTAAATAGATCACCTTTTTAGATCTATCCAAGTACTTTAAAATGGTATACAAGTTATCTATATCAGTGAAAAAGAAAATTGAGATATTGATATGTAAATTTTGACTATTTTCCAAAATTCACCTTTTTGGCAAAAGTTGATGGATCATATGGCTGGGACCCTTTGACCTAAAGATGCAAAATAGGTACCATTCAATTTCTACCATGAAGTTCTTATAAGTGTACCAAATTTGGTAAAAATAAAAAATCTGTGTCTTTGATGGTCAGATCCTTGTTGATGTGATTTTGTAAAAATAAAAAAAAAATGTAAAAGATTAAAATTACCAGCATTACATTTCTGTAATGAAAAAAGTACCAGCAATACATTCTTGCAAAAGAAATTACTAATTCTCCCAAAATATTGTTTCAGCATGAAATGACTCTTATGAGTTGATATGCTACTAAACACACACTTAATATCATCTAACTGGTACAAATTAATACAGAATTTTAAGATTTATAACAAAGTGTTCATAATATATCTTATTCATAAAATCAATTAAAAACATTTTTAATTAAATAATGTCTTAGTTTTATTTTACGATTCAGAGAAGTTTATTGTACCTTGGGGTCCTGGTTAAACAAAAATATTTTATTTAAATTCTCCAAGGACTTGTCCTTATAACAAATATAGACATTAAATGCTACAAAAATGAATGTATCAAAATTTGATAAAATGTCAGTAACAAATGTAAAAAAATATTTTTACCATAATTTTGCAAAGAAAAAATCAAATAATTTCTTCCATTTGGGATTAAGTCCTGAAAGTTTCATTAAAAATTCAGCAATTTTCTGATTTTTGAAAGAATGTCTAAATCAATGTGCCTTTCCCACAAAAGATGCTCAAATTTCCCATGCTAATTCATGGTCTACCATTGATGCCAAAGAGACAAGGATTTTAACTAAAATTTCAAAGATTCTAAGGAGGATGAAAAAATAATTTTACACAAGAAAAATTCTTTGGTCTTTCCTCTCAATAATAACAAAGCTTATAAAACTGTTTTATTAAATTTTGGGACATTCTTTCACTATGTATGGTAATTTTTAGCAAATCTTTGTAGGTACCCCCATATCTTATATATATATATATATATTCATATATAAGTTTATATATATTTTCTTTATAATGTTCATTTTTTTCTTTATAATGTTCATTTTCAGGTATTATGTGTATATATATATATATATATATATATATATATATATATATATATATATATATAATCCCTTCTAGTCACTTTGAAGACTTTGATCCTGATTATTTTCTCTTTCTTTAAAATGAATCAAAATATAATGTACAGTGTGTGTGTGTCCAAGCAAATCTTCCACTCCACTGGTCTGATTTCAATGATTCATAGTTCATTTAAAAGCCCTAGAAAAGTTAAGTACAGGGAACAAATTCCGTTGATGTCAGATTCAGGTTTGTGAGGTTAAAAATATATATTAATATATTATACTAGCTATTAAGGTTGTTTTCATGGTTCAAGGGGAGTAACTCTTATTTTCCTTTTGTATCCCAAATTGCAGTGCACGTTTTATTATAAACTAGCTTAAAAGCAGTCCTACCGTGCGGCATTTAAGCTAGCTCCTGTGGAGTACTCTTGGTTTGGCCCTCATCACAATAGCTAGCGAGGAATAGATGTTACAGCCATCAACCACAGAACTCAAAATTGATCGCTGCATTTAAGTATTGAATTAATGTTTAAGCTTACCTTTTAAAAGTTCAACGATAATTCTTCTGCTGCGACTTTAATTTAAGGACAATTTGATGTACGTAGATCCTTATTTTTCGTACAAACATTTTTATTTCATGGGTGACAGAATAGGGGACAATTTATAAGATAAAATTAATATAGTGTAAAGGTGGGAAAAATAGAAATTAGAATTAGTTATATATTCAACATTTTGAAGAGTTAGAGAAACATAATAGCTAATTAAGTAAAACCTATATTATGGAGTTTATATGAATAAGTGCTCTACTTTATAGTAATTTGTATTTAGTCAACTCCCCAGAACACAAGGTCGCTTTAATGTGGGAAACCCGAGCGCGTACAACCGGCCTAGGAACAAAAATTGCCTCTCTCTGGTGCAATGAGAGGGCGCGGCCTCGGGCAGCTGTTCACCAGTGCTGGGCACCTCTCAATATAATTTTTCGCAGTTGCGACTCTGTCCTATGACAGAGTTGCCCCTGAGTGCACTCTGCCCAAAGACAGAGACGCAACTGGGATAAGTAATGCGCTAGAAACTCCTCCAAGGAGGGATTTACTTGTTCCCTCCACCCGGGCAAGGGACAAAAATTGCCCACAGCCCTCGCAACCGTCGGTTGCGCCGGCCTCAGTGCGAGTACCGATCCCTCTCTCTAGTGCAATAAGAGGTCGTGGCCTCGGGCAGCTGTTCCCCGGGGCTGGGCACCTCTCAGTATAATTTTCTCAGTTGCCTCTCTGTCATTTGACAGAGTAGCCCCTGAGCGGACTCTGCCTAGAGTCAGAGACGCAACTGAGAGATAAGCCATGCGTTAGAAACTCCTCCAGGGAGGAATTTACGCGCTAAAAGTTCAATATCTGTATTATATATTATCTACTTCTGGGCAATATTACTCTTCATGTTTAACTAATTTGTGCATTGATTTTAAAAGGTTTTCATTATCTGTCCTTCATTACTGTCCTTTTATTCGAGGATTATTTTGATCTTCGTATCAAAAATAGTTCAGTTTAGGAATATCGTCTTAAAATAGTGCAGAAAAGTGTTTGAAATTTGCATTTTACCTGGCCTCCAACAAGTTGGCATCTATTTGTAAAACTTTCCTTAACTATAACAATCTAACTTATGAATGAAATGATGATTTAAAATTTGTTTCAAAGATTTCAAGTAGTGAATGTATCTTACTTTGTGAATTGATAGCGAGCGGGCAAAGCCTGCTAATATTGATTATAAAAAATGACAATGAAATGTTGGCATAAATGTTTTCCTCTTGCTATTTCTTATATATATATATATATATATATATAAAAACCTGTTACTTGTCTGAAGGCGTTCATTCTGAACGTAACGCGTCAAAATAGATGTTTGGTTTTGTTAATCATTTACTTTTTGAATTACGAAATTGAATGGATGCGGTTTTGTAGAGTTAATTAAATAAAAATTTTGAAAGTCTTCTAGCTAAACCTCGTGTTGCCCTCACTGACCTTTTTTTGTATTTTATTTTTCAACACTTGACTCCCTTCTACTCAGTTGCATTCTTTGACAAAATTTTCTTCTCCGTCACTTAAGTGAAATATTTTTGCGCTAGCGAATTCATCGCCAATAAAAATGCCCCCAGGGAAATCGAATTGAACTTTTATGAACTAAATTTGTAACTATTCAGCGTGGAATTCAGATTAGAGGAAAACATTCCGGTTTAAAAATGACTGCATATTTTTCTGTTAGATTTTCATCGAAACAGAAAGTGAGAACTTGGCAGCGCCAGTTCAGATATGGCAGCAATACTCAATTTTTGGTTTGATCAAGCTCTTGTAAAGATAGAGAATATCAGGAGGAATCAGATACTTACTGGATTGGTACAAGAAACAGACCATTTTTTTCAGCATCTTTAAGTGAAACTTATAAATATAACCAATCACTAAAGTTTGGGGTGAATTTGAACCATAATAGGCGTTCAAGGCAAACGGTGAAACAATTTTGCCAAGATTGGGGATAAATCTAGATAATGATTTTAAGGACAACCACCAAGATTTTATCCGAACCGCTAGCCTTCTTAGAATGAAGACTTTTGAGAAGTCGTAACCACTACTATCATCTCTGTCACATAGAGCGGTGTAGTAAGAACTCATTCTGAATTGCTCGCAATCTTTGCAAGAGTTCGAGAAAACGCAAAGAGCAGCTCTGCATGGTTAGTCCAAGCCAAGAGTGAAAACAAAAGGTTTGGTTCTTGTAAGTTGTGGAAAATCTCGAATAAAATTCTCAATAGTCAAAGCGTTAGTACCATCGATCATAAATGATCGTGAAATTATTACATCCTCATATGACAAGACAAGGCTCTTTATTATTAACTTTAACTTTCTCTCAGACGATAAGGACCACCCCTTACCTGACTTTCCCCCTCCTCGCGAAGCACGAATTTTGTAATATCTCTATTTCAGACTTATCAAAAGCTTTGATCTCCAGGTTTGGCAATCTCTTTAGCTGCTGCCTGAAGGAGACACGCTTCCCAAGTCACCTCATTAGTCTTCTTAGTCTCATCAGCAAATTATGATCTTCATTGTGATCTTAGTCTCCTCAAGAAATCTATGATCAACAACAAGGTTGAACACCTCAACGGGAACAATCTCTTAGGCGATAACTATTATGGGTTTCGCTTTGTTGGGTTCACAGCTAATGTCATTACACACAAACTCGGCGAAGCACTAGACGAAGAGCGTCGCCTTAAATATATCAAAGGCCTTTGACAAGATGGGGCATCGGGAGCTACGACATAAACGTTCCAGCTATGGAATCGCTGGAAGAGCTTTTTCAAGTCTTTCCTAACGGATCGTTGAAGATCATTGTTAACGGCCAGTTATCGGGAGCCTATGAGATCAATGCCGGCGTTCCTCAGGGTTTTCTCTTCGATCTTATCCTCTGTCTGCTCTATATTAATGATGTACCTAAGAACATACTCCGATCTTTAGTGAATATCTATGCTAATGACATAACAGTTTATAGGTTCCCCTCCAAAAATCTAGATGCCCAGAGCCTAGCAGTTGATCTCTCTTCTGACCTAGCCCTGGTGAGAAGGACTGGCTTGTAAAGTTCAATACGTTCCACCATCACTGAGCATTACTCTCAAGAAGGCTTCTTGACTTGAACGCATATTTAGACTTAAGCTCACCCCAGTCCTCAAGTGGAATCCATCCATATATATATATATATATATATATCTTTTGCTAAAGATGCTTTAAAAATGTTTCAGTTGATTGTACCGCTCCAGTAAGTATCTGACTCTCCCCGCTAAACTCTAACAATAACCAACAATCATGCAGCCGATATATTTGTTTACGAAATAATTTTAATCCTCATTGGTGACTAAACATGCTATTCGTACTTTTCCTCCAAATAAAGAATGGACAATCAGCAAATAAATCCAAACGATAGTGCACCTCATACACCAACTAAAAATAAGAAGGAACGAAGAAAAATGGACGGGCAAAGGTTATCCAATATTTGTCTATATCTCCGAGATAAGGTATTTTTGGACTGTTATCCTTATATTCACAACATTTTGGCCGTTGTACTCTCCGGCCTTCTTCAGATGATCGAAGTTTCGAATTGAACCCTTAATTTTGTCCAACGAGGTAGATTGTTCTCGTTTCATGCCTCTTCAGGATTTCTCAGTTATTTCCTTTAACTCAACTCTCCAAGTTTTTGGTTAACCACTGCTGTAGCCTGGTTTTGAACTTACAACTCTTTGGGTCTAGTCACTGGATCGAATCAACGCCTTTATCAACTGGACCATATGTCCTTGAAACAGAAACGTTGTGAATATGGCGATGAAGATAACAGGTCAAATAATTTAAATGAAGATTAACCAAATTTTAACCGACCATAACATGATGCTTTACCTTCAAAGTGCAATGTTATCAACGAATCATTGAATATGGAGAAGAACATCAGAGAAAATATAGATGTGAATGAACTAACAAATGTGAAAAGAATATTATTTAAAAATGGTTTATTGGTTCAGAATTTTCTGAACACATTGTTAAAGCAGAATCGAGTAATGAATTAGAATTGGTGAATATTAGAATTGTAAATGCAAGCGATGAAAGAATAGAAGATAAGACAATGATGCTGAAAGTGAAAAACTAATGAACAATAGACGGGAAAATAGACAAGAAAAAGATCAGAAAAAAATGAGTTAAGAAATTAGAATAATGATACAAATATGGCGGAAGTTAAGGAAATGAAAACAAACCTCATTAGGGCTCTAGAAAAAACGTGGCAAAATGGAAAAGAGAAAAAATAAAACATGAAATAAAAAAAGAAAAAGTATTAAATGAACAATTAAGATAAAGAAAAAGTTTTAAAAGTTGGCTTGAATTTAACCATCTGAAATGAATATATTCTGTTGAAATAGTTTTGTAAGTAATAGGAAAACAAGTAAACTCAAGGAATAAACATGAATTGTCATTATTTTTAAAAAAAAATTGAAGAAACGTAAGTTCTGCAACCAGAACATTCAGTTTAAAATAAATATCGAACGAAATGAAACGTAAATATACAGGAAAGTGCCATACCAACTGCAAAGAGGTTATAAAATAAATCGTTATATTCACCTACGTGCTAATACCCTTGGGAAAGGTATGAATCCTCTTCTTCTCCTCTCAGCTATGGGTAAATAGCAGGACAGACTGGGTTCTATAGCCTCTGATGGCAACTGGTCTACCGCAGAAAGAAATAGCAACCTACTGCGAGGAAAAATCTTCCTCGTCAGTCATGTATCAAAAGCGTGTATCATGCAAGGCACATAACTGACTGACCCCACCAGAAGCACAAAGAAGATAGGAGTAAAATATATATATATATATATATATATATATATATATATATATATATAAACAAGAAAACTCATTCACATCTAAGAAGAATTACACAGAGAAATAGAGAGATCACCGAAACATAGAATAAAACACCATCAAATAAAGTGAGGTTTTTTTTTTTGGGGGGGGGGATTAAGACAAAAGAAATAAAAAGAATTAGTGGATTAAGGATGCTCAAGAGAAACGGACGGTATAGACGTCAAAGAAATACAATCTCACTCACTCTCTCGCTCGCTCACTCAGATAATAATAATAATAAAAACAAAACAAACAGAAACATTTGGAGTAGATAACGTACTTAACTTCTGCATAAATGTTTCCCCCCCCCATTATGTACAAACCATTAGCATATCTCTTTTTTTATGCTATTAATAACCGGAGCAAAATCCAGAATGGCTAACGCAAAGCTTTCATTATTTAATCCCCAAATCTGATGACACAGCCAGCCCCAATTACCGACCATTCACGTGCTTATCCACAACATGAAAAAAAAAAAAACACTCACATCGATTTTAAGTGTAAAAAAAAAAAAAGTTTCCTGATATGTAAATGACTCCCTAATTAGCATAGCTAAGGCATAGATTGTATAAGTGCACAAGCAATAAGGGGAGGGGCAGAATGCAATACGCAAAATGAACGACTACCCCTGGACTAAGAGGATACACGGGCTATCTTATTTCATGACCGTATGAATTCCTTGTTCCTTAACGTTTATCCCTGAAGAGCCAAATGATACAAAAAAGTTCTTCCGGCTGCAAGATGCTGCTAAAAAAAAAAAAATTGCCGTTCAGAAAAAAAAAAAAAAATAAGCAATGCCAAGATAGATTATTAAAAAAAAAAGCTTATGGTCGTGTCTCGCATGTCGAAAGAATAAAGTTATTAGTGGGAGAAATCTTCATTAATTCTATGATTAATTTTTTTAAAGTCAGTTTTAAAAAAGATAAATAGAAAACTACTTTAATTCTCAAGCATCTTAATGATAGAATTAGTTGGGATACCAACTGACTGATCAACAATAGAATATTTCGAGGATTGTTTGCCAAAGATAAACCGGAAGTTAGCAACAATAAAGAAATTCAATGATATCACCATGGATGGAATTTGATCAAAGGTAACCTCTTTTTAAAGAGTAAAAGATACACTGAGGAGTAATGGGTAGCGACTCGGATTGAAGAATCGGAGCCGAGTTCAAATTCCAGTCGAATACATTACATTCACTTACGTGCCAATACTCTTGGGAAAGGTATGAATCCTCCTCCTCTTCCCTCAGCTATGGGTAAATAGCAGGACAGACCTGGTTATATCGCCTTGGAAGGCAACTGGTCTATCGCAGAAAAAAATAGCAACCTACTGCGGGGAAAAATCTTCCTCGTCAGTCATGTATCTTTCGATACATGATCGCCTAAGTGTGTATCACGCATGGCACATAACTGACTGAAATGATAGACAGCTGCTATAAGACTTGATAGAGAAATCGTGGTTCATAAAGGCGTATTACATGGCAAATAACTTATACCGAGTTCAATACCTGTATTATTCTGTATTAATGCCTCTCACAAATGTTTGAATTTTTTTTTTTTTTTACGGTTTATCAAATATTTGTGCAGTATTTAAAGCCAAAATATATTTTTGAGCGTAAGAATACGTAATTTTTTTTTTTTTTAGCATTTCTTCCCAAGCAAGGCTGGAAGCCATTAGCACGCAAGGGGTTACATAGGATAGAGGAAAGGATGAAGAGAAGGATAGTGGATAGATCAAGACAACTGGAGATGTCTATTGATATTACATTTGAATAGTTGGAGATTATAGCTCTCAGGGAAACTGAAATAGGGAAGGGAGTTCCACAGGCGAGAGGTGCGAGACATGAAGCTATTTGAGTAGAAGAGACGGCTACATTTAACAGTTTCAACAATGAGAGGGTGAGAATGGGATGCCAGCCTCGTGGGATGCTTGAATTCATGAAGTCTGGAACCAGCGAAAGCAGCTCATTGGAGCAGTTACCATGAAAGTATTTGTAAAAAAATACAGAGGCGACGGCACGTCTGTGAGAGAGCGACTGCAGACGAGATGACAGATCAGGGCCAATTGCATTGCATATCCGTCTCTGGATCTTATCAAGAACCCCGAAAAAACAGAAGGGGCCTCCAGAACATATATGGCAGCAATACTCCATGCAAGGGCGAATTGTTGTTTGTAGATCTGAAGGATCGATTCCGGGAAAAAATTTCCTGGCGCGGCACAGAGCCAACTTTCCTTGCAGTGGACGAAGCAATTGACTCAATGTATTTGTTCCATCTTAGGTCAGCAGACAATGTGAGACCGAGCAGCCGCAGAGAGGTGCTCTCGAGAAGTTGAGCGTCAGACATTCTAATGGTGGGCAGGGAGGGATCTCTGTGGTGATTAATAGAGAGCAGTTTTGTTTTTGAGGCGTTAAAGTTAACCAGCCAATTCTTGTCCCAGTTCACAACCGATTGGAGGTCCTTTTCGAGACAAACGGCCAGGTTAGTTTTGTCAGCGACACTAGATTTGTTTTTGAGGCAGGAGTAAATTGTAGTGTTGTCTGCATAGATAGATGCCTACTTGGGAGTCTATGACGTCAGCAAGATCGTTGATGAAGATAAGGAACAGAGTAGGGCCTAGGATGGAGCCTTGGGTAACACCTGCGTTCGTGGCATAGGAGCTGGAGGAGAATCCGTTGAGAACGACCAACTGGCGGAGGAAATTGATTCATACATTTCTCTCAAATAAATAACTTATGAATATCACATTTAATAAGCTTATTACTCACTTATTTTATATGGATGATTTGCCAAAGATAAATCGGAAGTTAGCAACAATAAAGAAATTCAATGATATCACTATGGATGGAATTTGATCAAAGGTAACCTTTTAAAGAGAGTAAATGATAGACAGCTGCTAGAAAACTTGATAGAGAATCTGTGGTTCATGGATTGGACCAGAAAGTACAAATATCTTTATAACGATGAAGTACAAGGTATCAAAAAATGTTGTAGTGAAAGCAAACAGTTATAAAGGCGTGCTGCATGGCAAATTCATCGAATACTTTGAACAACAAAAATCTAACCAATCAATGATTGCTTCGCTATTAATTGAGAAATTTAAACAAAGATTTCAATGAATTTGCTCTGTGATTCTAATTTTTGTTTCGTTATTTCATCACTGGTGATGTCACCTCTGACTTTACCGGAATGGCATGTTTCCCTGACAGAACTACTTACCTTTATTTATCAATAACAACAATCAATTTCTTTCGGAAATAAATGCCGTTTCTAGTTAAATTTACTAAAGTTTTCTAATAAATCTCTTTTCTCGATGCCTTTACAATCTCTCGATTTTCGTCTCCTGTGTCAAAACTAAAATCTGTCTGTTACATGGCCCAGTGGATAAAAGCGTTGGTAATCTAGTGACTTGAACCAAAATGTTGTGAGTTCAATACCTGGCCACAAACACTTGAAGAGTTGAGCTAAAGGGAAATAACTGGTACTGAGATACCCGGAAGAGGCGTGACACATAGAACTAGAACAATCTACCCCGGTGGAGGAAATAAAGGGTTCCAGTCACCTGAAGAAGGCCGAAATGTACAACGGCCGAATATGGCAATAAAGATGAGGATAACAGTCCGAACATTGTAAATAGTTAAATAAAACTTGTCTATCATTCTTTTTAGCCTCTCATATCAGCTAAGCGGGAATCGTATAGTGCGGTTTTTGCTCTAAATATTTTAAATGAGTTACTTTGTTCTTTTGACTGAAATAGATGAACTTCGTGCCTTGTTACTAACAGTGGCTTGTACAATCTATTACTAGTTTTTAAGATTTGTACTTCCACTTCTAAATAACATAGGAACAAATGTTTACACTTATGTAAGAAAATTGTCTCTTATTCACTGGCCTTTACGAGATTAGATATTATATAGAAGTTTAATAGCCTTTTTGAGGATATTTTCCGATCCCTGACAAATTTGCTCTGTTTCTGAAAGCATTTTTGCTTTTCCTGTATCAGTTATGTGCCATGCATGAAACACGCTTAAGTGATCATGTCTTTCGATACATGACTAACGAGGCAGATTTTTTTTCCCGCTGTAGGTTGCCATTTCTTTCTGCGATAGACAAGTTGCCATCCAAGGCCACAGAACCTGGTCTGTCCTGTTATTTACCTATAGCTGGGGGGAGAAGAGGATTCATACCTTTCCCAAATGGTATTAACACGTAAGTGAATGTAATAGATTTGAATAGTTTCCTGTGCATCTTTGGAATTTGTTACATTTCCAGTCGTCTGTTATCATAAAGCAGATGGAGATGCGGCTGGTGTGATGAATAGCGGCTCGGAATGAGAAATTGGAGTGCAGAGTTCGAATTCCAGTTGGGTTCGTTACATTCACTTACGCGCAAATACATTTGGTACGGGTATGAATCCATCTCATTATTATTAGGCTGTTCACTATTAATGTTTAAATATATTTGTCCAATTATTATTGCTAGGCTCTGTTTTGTCATGGAGTCCGTCTTTTTACCTCCCTGTGTCGTAAACCTGTACTGATGTAATAAGATTCTAACACATTAGACGTTAAAAATATTACAGAGAAAAATATACAAATACATTTGGTATACTATGTAGGAAGATGATTAGTTATAATTTGCATACATTTTATCACAATCATTTGTAGTTTCATAGTAAAAAGTTGGTGGCGGTGCGTTTGTGTGAAAGTTTCTGTATTTGCTATGTTACTTTATCGTTAATAATGAATGAAGCTTTTGTATTTATTTGCCTAATATAACCATGATAAGCAGTTAATTGTCAGCAAAGCACTTTTATCTATGTTTTTAGTATTTACTGTGTCGCCCTGTGAAATGATAAGAAAGTTTTAACGTATTTATTCAACACATCTTACCGATATCGTAGAATGCACAAACAATCGGTAAATATCCATTTGTCCAATTATTTTTGTTTCATCGAAAGTAAATTTTCTGAGTTCTTTTTCAATGGTTGTATCATAATTTAGAGGAAAAACCCTTATTGATTTCTCTTAGCCAGCCTCGTGGAAGGAGACTTTCAAATATATATATATATATCACTAGGAGAAATCTTATTTCATACAAGAATCATAAAAGAAATATAACTGATAACAAAACGTTCTTTTATTTTACTTTGATAATAAAAGCCCAGCTACAATATATATATATATATATATATATATATATATATATATATATATATATGAAATGTGTATATACATTTCATTGAATATAAACAGACAAGGTACTTTGATTTAGTTTTTCATACAATTTCTCACGTGATCTAATTTATTTTTAATTTCAGATGATAAATTACACAAAAACTGTCCGATTGTTCTTTTTTTATCCGAGCGCTTTCGGCTATACATTTAGCCATAAACCCAGCCCACTCCCGAGGAGAGGTACTGCCTAGGGGGGGGAGAGGGTCCACCTGGGTTTCGGGCTTGATATTCAAAGAATATACCATACATATATATATATATGCATGCACGTGGTTGGAGCGTACACATTCTGACCATGAGACCCAGACTGGAATCTCATCATGTTTGATTTGTCGGGAAGGAGACTACCTGATGTTGTTGGACTGGAGGGGTCGATCCCAGCGTGCGGCACCTTTGGAAAGTGCCTGAAAACTATACCACGGGTTGTCCCAAGCCTTGTGAGTGAAATTGGTTAAACCAAACCTTTGAAGGCCGTGATGGCTGTGCTAGCACGAATTCACAATCATCGTGACCGATGGTTTAAGCGGGCTGGACTTATTCAGACTGCTGATCATGCTAGAAAACACATTCTCCCCCAGAAACTGTAACTAAGGTCTGCTCAGCATAGTTGCAATATAAACCATATGTCATCTCTGTGAGTGTTGAACAAACACAAATGCACCTGAACTGGCGTCTGCAATAGGGATTCGCTATATATATATATAAAATTTGCCGCTTTTGATTGATGTTACCTTTAGCATCCCGGCTCTAGAGTTTCGTAGACGAACCCTCTAAAAATAACGTCGTTCCCTCCCAGGATTATATATATATATATATATATATATATATATATAATATTATATTATTATTATTATTATTATTATATATATTTTATTATTATTATTATTATATTATTATTATATTATTATTATTATTATATATATATATTATTATTATTATTATATATTTATATTATTATTATATATATATATTATATATTATATATATATATTATTATTATTATATATATATTATATTATTATTATATATATATATTATATTAAATTATTATTATATATATATATTATATTATTATATATATATATATAATATTATTATATATATATATTATATTATTATTATATATATATATATATATATATATATATATTATTATTATATATATATATAATATTATTATTATATATATATATTATTATTATATATATATATTATTATTATATATATATATATTATTATTATATATATATATTATTATTATATATATATATATATATATTATTATATATATATATTATTATTATATATATATATTATATTATTATTATTATATATTATATTATTATATATATATATATATATTTTTTATTATATATATTATATATATATATATATATATATATATTATATATATTATATATTATATATAATATTATATTATTATTATATATATATATATATATATATATATATATATATATATATATAATATTTATATTCTGGCTCTGAATATCAACATTTTTCAGAACTTTACATTTCTGAAAAAGTAATTGAAGCAGCCAATATTCCATTGACATTTTCCGAACGACAGTGCAATTTGGAAAATTCTTTTATCGAAAAAGCAATTTAATATAAATTTAATAGAAAAAAATTAAAAAATTTAATAAATAATACCAACGCTTGAAAACCCTTGTCTTAACAAACGAAAGGAAAAATAACATCCATAGATGATTTCAAATACTTAGGTAAACATTCTCTGCTAAATAACGAAATCTGGCACAGGATAACAGAATCTAAATTATGCTACAACTATTATCACAATCGAGTGTTAAATTCCCCAGGCCAAACAAGAACGGATTTCAAAAAATAAATTTACACAGATTTTTTTGAAGTGGTTTGTTTTGGCAGAGTTTTCAACAACGCTGATTCGTGTTGCTGTTATTCATGATTTGCTACATAGGCTTACATATGCACACTAATAAACATATGACACAGTTCGTATTATATGGGGGGGGGGGTGCTGAAAGGTTCTCGTGCCAAACAAGTTAACAAATCTGACAAATAGGAATTGGGTTTTTCGAATCGTTCCTTCGTATCCTTATTATACCTAACAATTTTATTTTAAAATAAATTGCATCAGGCGAAAACATTTGCCAAACCTATAAATTACATTGACATGCACTAACTCATTTATCACACTGAAATGTGTGTTTGTGTGTAATACTTTTCCCAGTACACATCGATGTTTTCTTATGTACCGTGTCCCTTCAGAACGTGCTTCGATCATGATTGTCTTCAGTATGTCACGTGATTGTCAAATTCTCCAAGTCCTTTGTCTTCATTGTTTCCAAGAAATTTCAACTGATTTCAATGTAGTTCTGATTCTAAATGTGTCCATTTTGCTTTCATTTTCCTTAAAACTTGCTCTCCGCTCTCATGCTCTGTCGATAGTGTTTTTCGTATCGTTCTGTAGAACCACCAATTCACTGCCATATGGAAAGATTGATAAATACGTAACAATTCCGTCCTCTTTCCTTTGTTTCTAACGTAATTTTCCTGTCCCTTTATACTTTGGGTTTTGGAAGACATCTTTCACGATTCCAATGTGCGTCTGGACTGCTATGTCACATTTTCCATCCTCTGTACTTTCAAGTGTACTTTAAATTTCTGTACTCACTTGATTTTGGTATCTTCAATCCCTAGTTCGCATCTTGGGCTGTTCTCTTGTTAAGGGTCGATCTCATTTTACCGCTGACAATTAGTCTTTTCTTCCAGCTTTCCTTTACTGCTTTGTCTAGGAGTTCCTACAGTTTTTTTTTCTTGTTTTTTTTTTTTTGTTTTGTTTTTTTTTACTGTGCTATGTAATATCACCTATGTCGTCAGTGTATCTTACGATTGTGTAACTAATAATTAAATAAATCCAGTGAGAAGGCGTATTCTTGTCTTTCTATTTTTGAGTATTTACGGAATTCACTCCCCCCCCCTTCGTATGCGGACTGTTTCCTCTCAGTTAATGTCTTGGATCATTCTAATATCTTTCCGAACTTGATTTTTCCCAGCCGTTCAAAAAGATCTTTGAAACATTGGTATTCATCATTCTGCATTTACAGTGCTCTCTGTCTCTGATATAATTCTGATCGTAAAGATCACATTTCTTGTTCCAGTGTCATCCTGTATTTCTTTTTTACTCGTAATTCCGAGTTGGCAAAACCTATCTCCCCACTCTGTGATGGTGTGTATGCGGAAAGACGCTGCTGTCTTCTTCATTCTGTAATTAAAATGCTATATGTATCATATATATATATATAATATCTTTTGTAATAATTTTTGTATTGCGGTGTGTAAACATCCCAGGGGACTATTCATTTTCGGAAATCCAAGGCGTTCAAAAAATTCATCAGAATCCTTCTTATTAAGCTGATTAACTGATTCGTATTCATCATTTTTTTAAGATGAATTCTTTACTCGTAAATTTCGTTTATTTCTGTTAGCTTGCTGATGCCGAAAGGCTGACTACATATTAGAATCGCGTTGGCTGCTTTGTTCATCTCGTCCCAATGCCGACATTACCACAGACTTTAATATTTCAGATCCTTCTGTTTTGTGCATTGTAGATTGCTCATTCCTTTTTGTAACCTGTTCCATGACCATACGGTGATGGTGTCAAGATTTTTTTTTTTTTTTGCTTATTATTCTGTGTGTTTCTAAGACCTCTATTCTGGCCATATACTTTCTCTAACCAAAAGACTGAATAACTGATTCTCCCTATATTTTAATGTAATTATGATATATTCTATTCCTCCACAAAGAAGTTATCCCACTGATCGGTGGGCGGGCATAGTTTGAGATAGGAACAGAAGGGCGTGAGACAGTTGGAATCACTTTCTGGCCATATATAATGGCTAAGATGGACACTCTTTGTTTAATCTTCTGGACTATATTAAACCAGATAGGTAGATAGTTCATTAATCATCTATCTATGAGAAAGAAACTGACATAAAACCAATCACTTTGAATACTATGGAAATATATTTATATATATTTACCAAAGGACCCTTCCTCCAATGACACCAGTCCAAGGTAAAGCTTGATAAAGGACTTTTAGCTTTATCAACTAAAAATATCAACTGAAAAAAAAGTCCAATCATCTTATTTCTGAGCTTTTAATTTTATAACGATGAAAAATGCTCTGACGACCTCTGATGAGTCGACTTGTTCTCGCCATTACACTTATAATGGTACTGGACTGTGAAAAGACTTTAGTGTTTCAATCTTCCACCAGTCAAAAATGATAGCTGACATAGTTGCTCGTGGTTGTCATATCAGTCTGTGTTCCAACTAAAATTTCATTTCTAAGCTTTGTGTTTGTAAAACGCCATATCATATATAACCCAGATAGAGTCCAAAAGATATTCAAAGGTACCGGATTTTAGATTTTTTGACAGATGTGATATATATATTTGATCTGATATATATATATTATAATATCGTTTCATCTTATAATATCCATATAAACTAGATTCCAAATTGATGTCCCTATATCTTGACCATATACAGAGAAATAAAATAATGTAATCTTATCCTCCTAAGGAGGTAATTAATTCTTGTAAGATCTTCAAATCGGACGACAATCCTAATTTTGAAAAGATCGATTTTGAAAGAGGGAGGAATATTAAACAACTAACAAAGGAAATTTAAAAAAAATTAGTGAAGATAAACAGGATAGACATTGTGCTGAAATGTGAAGAAAAGCGAAAAATCATAATAGCATCATACAATCAAAACCAAAACAGAAATTTATAAAAAAAAATTCCAGTTAGACTTTATTTAACTGAATATATACATAGAACATACGCCAATATACATGGGAGAATTACAATGTCTATCTACAAACATGATAAAGAACCTAATGGTGATGAAGTAAAGAAAGCTATATAAAAATACTAAAGAATAATAACGTATGACCCGACATTAAAGGCTGAATTTTTGAAAATAGCGTACCCTCTCTCTTAATATAAAAGTAACTTTCTAAATTTCATGAAAGTATGGAATCAGAAATGCATCCCAAATGTATATATATAGAAACATAAAGGTAACCCCGAGACACTCAGACATATACAGGTATCTCCAGTGGATCCATTATGGCGAAGGTGCTAATGAACATTGTATTAACTAGACACTCATGGTTCTATGAAAATCAACTACTCACGACCCAATTTGACTTTTGTTCTTTTGTAATGAGATTATATATGTTAACAAACAATTCCAGGCAATTTTTATAAAAAAAATCGAATACCTGCTTTGTAAACATTTCAATGAGACGTTTTTTCTGAAATCTCATTCAAGCTCTGAATGTCGAGATCTGATAGAACAATATCGTTCCTCAAAGTCGTACATGTCTGCCAAGGGAAGCGAAACATTTCAAACCTCATCATGAGTACGACAATGAGGAAATTAGATCGAATATTTTCTTTTCCTAGAATATTGATATGTCCCAGAGGGATATATTTGAACGAAATAGCTAAATTGGTTTTGGTTACTATAACCATGACGGTAGTAGTAATCGACTTGCGTCGAGTTAAGAAGTGTAGATCAATGGCGTAAATGGCGTCGTTATAGACTTAGCTCTAAGATTAAAAGTTGACTCTCCCTACATTCAGTTTTATGACGGACATCTATTCCAGTGTTGGGGCATGCCGATATCAAATATACTCTGCATACACAAGAACAGATGTCGACTAATCCTTGGTCTTTTAATCTATAATCAGTTCCATTTCCGATACCAATATCCTTTCCGATTTAGGCATTCTAGTTAGGACAAAAATAATCTTGAACAAAAATCATCCTCTACTAAGAGTTTCAAGCGAACTCAAAAAAAACTTTCCAAAACAAAACTATGACCCATATGGGGGCCGACACTATTTTGGGACACTGAAAAGTTTAATATTCATGGGAGAGCAATGAGTAGGTCAGCGTTCATTTTGTTCATTTTTCGTTCCATGAAATTTTTTTAATGATTTAGTCGTCGTGAGATTTTCTGCAGGTAATTTGTGCCATTTGAGTATCAAAGAATAACTTTTTCGCCGCTTGAAGCTAGTCAACAGTTGAATACATCCTATGAGCGGAAGAAGAGCGGACGAAAAAAAAAACAATTTCCAAGAGAACAGAAAGAAGAATGAAGAGGAGTGCTATTGTTATCATCTGGAGAAAAGGTGACAGCGAAGAAAGTAAAGGAGAAGTGAACCTTCACGTCATTTCGAACTGTACAAAGAAAGCTACACGAAATTGGACTTAAAGACCTGCTAAAATCAAGAAAAGAATTACACTAACGAGAAAACACAAGGAGGCAAGGCTGAAACGCCAAAAGATGGATAACTGTCGATTCTGATGAAAACCCTGACGGGAGGTGTATTTTATTCTAACAAGACAGATGGGAGGAAGAGGGGAGTATGGTTTGGGGTATAGTTGAATCGAGTGGTTAAAGGTCGTCAAAAAGCTTGAGCTACTATTCCTACCACAAAAAAAATGGAAGTTTTTATTTTGCAGCAAGATAACTGCAGCATCCATGAAATCGGTGAAAATGGGATGTGTGAAGCAAATATAACTACTCTGGAATGGCCTGCAAGAAGTCCAGCTTAAATTTAATTGAAAACATATGGGAAATTTGTAGCTTATTTACGACGGCCAGAAATGAGAGGCCGAATTATACAAGATGCTAAAATTCACGAAGAGACGTTATTATCAATATGTACGAACATTAGAAAATAGACTGATATCATTGAAAAAAGGGTGCTGCCATAAACTATTAGCATTGGTCCGAAAAATACTGTCGCCTGTGTAATGTAGAAAAATTGAAAAATTACTTAATTTGAATTCTGATTTGTAGGAAACAGTTATTGCCATTACACTAAAACGGGACGCCTGTGCCAGCTAAAACTTGGTCTAAAAAAATCACCCCTTCATAGACGTACCGTGAAAAATTTAGGATGCGGAATTAGTAAATACTATGTACTTCAAATAGCTCTACGTATAGATCAGTTATCAATTGAACATAGAACAGGTTGTGCTAGGACTAGTCCCCCCCCACCAACACCGCAAGCTACTATGAAACCAAAATGTAAAAACTAGTCATGTTCTTAAATAGTTTCGTCAAATCGACACGTTAATATAGAGGCCATATATGGCGCCAATCTCGTGCAGAAATAGCTAAACTGTCAGCTGCATGCAATCGCCTTCTCAGATCTATGCTTAAAAATTTCTTCGCGCAATAACTTGTGGACTAGAGCTTCAGAATCACAAAGAACTGTACCAAATAACAGAAACGACATCACTTTAGGACTTTCAACAGCGGCAACAAGTAAAATGGATAACTCGGAGAGAATCAAGATGTTGACGTTCCAAACTACCTCGGACAAAAGGTAAGTCAGGAAGGAATCCCCCATCAATAATGGAAAGAGCGATAACAGTTACGGGACTCGAGAAACCTATTTTCATGCAAAATTGTTTCAAGAAAAAGATTTCATAAGTTTCAACTGAAAGTAGCCATGACTGATCAATGAATGAATGCCGAATGTTTCCTTATCAGGAAACAACTAATATTAACATTTACCATTGTAATATTTTTCTTTTTCTTATGATCGTTCCCTCTTCAGAGTTTATGAACATAGTTGAGGAGCATGTCCTTTGTCTTATTTCTTTTATACATATCTGCCATAATTATGAGGCTTGCTCCTTCTAAAATAGTTATTGAGTCATTATTCTTTTTCTTCAGTGCGTTTGTTTATAATGTTTGTCTAATGTGCCTTATTCTCTACAATTCTTTGGCATTTCTTATTGTCTTTTATTGCTACATTGACACAAATTGCACACAGCTTTAACCAGAGTGAATAAGGAGATGCCTCACAGCCCACATTATTTCGATCTTTGTTGTGTGAGGGATTGTGTAGTCACAGTTCAATCAATCCCCTTACTATCCAATATGCATCGACCTAAGTGTTTTCTATGTAGACGCGAGCGCCAGTACTTTACCCTTTATTACTAGAAGCTCTCCTCTTCCAGTCACTGTTGCTTTCTTCTAAATAAATTGGACGGCTGGGTACTGGTGTGTCGATATCCTGGAGGAAACGATGACATTAGATAAACTCTGGGCAAAATCAAGCCGGTGGTAACAGTTTGATGACTCGCTGCGATATACTAAGTTCTATCATTGATATAGAAAGTACTTTTTCACATCTTACCGACCTAAACATCATTAAAAACAAAGTATATCTCTTCATAGCAGGTCTTCTAAGATGAGAGTTGCATATATCAACAGGAGAGTGTGTCCTGTCACTCACGGGTTGAACGAAAATAGTTTCAGAAACCTGAAGATTTCATTGTGTTGTCGCCAAAGTCACCAAACCCTTTCGGTCCAACACCTCCCATAAATATTCAGGCCGATTAAGCATTCATTGGATGTATTAGAAAAACAATTTTTTAATGCCATGTCCTTTCAGGACGTAGGCGAGCGTGACTCACCACAGATTATTTTTGTTCTTGATATTTGAATTGCCATGCGTTCTTGGGAAAGATAGAGGAGTGGTTTCCCGTTGCCTTCTTTTCGGCTTAAAGTTTAGTTTCTCTATCTCTCTCAGACTGGTTGCTACCCAAGGATAGAAAGCCCAATCTACTCTGATATTTAATCCATAGCGGTGGGGGAAAAGGAACGGATGCATGCCTATTCTGAAGGCATTTATGCAACAGCTAACATAAGACTGAGCAAGAAATAGAACTCGCCTCGCCAGTTCCACTTTTATGCTGATATCTATTAGAGTAGCCTTAATTTCATCAATTAAAGAACCTACTCTGAGCATCCGGTAACTAGATCTCAGAAGAAATCATTAGAAGTCTTGCAGATCCTTTGCTCGATTGAATATGAATTGTTATATAAATGATCATTTTGTCAGACTGTGTGTGTGTGTGAGAGAGAGAGAGCATAGATGTGAACAAAATTGTCATTGGTGGTATAGAACAGGGATATATATTGTTTAAGAGTTTGCACACCTGGCCTGTGCCTATTCTGAAGGCATTTATGTATAAGTCTGAGCAAGAAATTGAACTGCTCGCGTTCGTACACACACACACACACACATATATATATATATATATATATATATATATATATATATATATATATATATATATAGGCGCGTGGCCGAGTGGTTAGAACGTTGCTTTCACCCGGGTTCGAATCTCACCTTGGTCGATTGTTCAGAAGGGAGACTTCCTCATGTTGTCGGTCTGCAGTGGGGAGGATCCCAGTGTGCGGCAAAGTGCCTAAAAACCATACCACGGGTTGACCCAAGCCTTGTGAGTGAAAGTGAAAATCGATAGCGAGGATCTGAGTGCGATTGTTGATCATTTTAGATAACACGCTCTCTCCCAGAAACTGTAACTAAGGATGCAGTATAAACCACAGGTTGGCTCTGTGGGTGTTGAACAAACACAAAGGTACCTGATTGACAAATAGCCTGGGATTGGCTATGCACCCTAGTAGACGGGTATCCTCGAATTATATATACACACACAATTTGCAAGTAAATTTAACCATTATTTTTCACTTAAAACATATTTAGTGTTGTTTTTTTTCTTCTTTTTGATTTCACTAACTTCGTCCTATGTTATTTGTATCGTTTCTACAACGTTTCCTTCGTTTTTGTTTTTCTCTGAACACCAAACCCATTTAGAGATAATCTAAATTGTCAGCTACAGCTGTATACATCAGCTTTCTCTGATCGATGCTTAAAAATTGCTTTGAGCGACGAAGACTGTAGGTCTTAGCGAGGATCATCCTTCTTCAAACCTTGTGGACTGGTGTTAGAGAAACACTAACAAAGAATTGTATCAAAAAGCAGAAACCCCCATCACTTTAGATCTTTCAGCAAACCAGCAACAACTACAATGGATATGACATGCAACTTGAACAGAGAATAATGACATAATGTTAACATCCCACACTAATCCAGACAAAAAGTTAGGAAGGAAATCGCCATCAATACTGGAAAAAGCAATAACAGTTACTTCAATTGGGAAACCTATTTTCCTGAAAAATTGTTTTCAGAGGAAGATTTTATAAAAGATTTTATAAATTTCAACCGAAAGCAGCATTGACTGCTTAGTCAATAAATGCCGAAAGTTTTCTTATAAGGAAACTGTTAATATTATGGTCTTATCTCTTTTTTTCTTTAATATGTAACGCGATGAACAATGCATACGACAGAAAACATCAATGAAATAAAAACTGTAATGACGGCTTCGAATTAATATGTAAATTTCGTTCTTAATTTGGTATTATGTACATATATAAATACCGTACATTTCCGCGTATAAGACGATCTTTAAATACCCCATATCACCATTATCGTCTTATGTTACAGTTCTAAAAAAGAAACCTTAAATTCTGAATGATGTTTGTCCGTAGACTAACTTCAGCCTCGATGCGATAACCAATAACGTACATGAAAAGATTCACATTATCAAATAAACTGATAATAAAAGTGATACAACCATTTCTATCTTACATATTACTGGAATAAGTTCATAATAAATTGCCTATTCGAAGAATAATTTCATGTCAGTGAAATCAATTTGTCTCCATGCAAACTCGGCGGAGAAAATGTAAACAGAGTTATGACTGCGTTCACAGCAATCTATCTTTTGCTAAACTTTCAGTAATCATCATGGTAGTGTTAATTACGGCAGTAATAACACTTAGGATAACATAATATTCATTTCTCATTAAAAATTCATTATTATTTTGTTTGTAACTGTTTAGACATAAGAAAAAAAGAATCACTATTCGTAAGAGATCATTTGATGAAACGTAAACAAAACAATGATTTCCTTTTTAGATGTAAGGAAGAAAACACGATACAGAATCGCTTTCGTTTATTTTGAATTTCTAAAAATACAGTAACATTTCTAATAACATCACCTTTATATAATCAATAAGTAGTTGTCTTATACTACAGGTATAGGATAAATTCATGAAAATTTGCTATTTTTTTTTTTTTTTTTTTTACTTCGTCTTATCTAAAGGTCGCCTTATATACGTGAAATATCGGTCCTCCTATATGCAGCGAATGCTGGAAAATCTCACAGATGAAGAGACATGAAGTTACAGAAATGTCCTTCGACAGAAGGATGCTGAGAATACCATGGACCCATGAGCAACGAAGTTTTAGAAAATGGATACAAAAAGGATGCTTAGCATCAGGAAGAGACGGTTGAAATTTCTAAGGCACATAATGAGGTAAGAAGGCTGGTAAAAATTGATACTCACAGGACATAATGAAGGCAAGAAGGACGTAGGGAAGCAACGCGTGACCTCCCTAGAGAGCTTGAGTAAATGTATGACGGAGTAAGATTTAGGAGAGATAACAAAAAGACAAAATTTATTAAGAGCTACAAAGTACATAAAATTATGGAGAGCCATGAAGGGACATGGAACATAGAATGTGGGATGAGTAAATACCTGGAGTGTACATGCAGTAATTGTCCCGTTCAACAGAAATGCGCGCGCAGATAAGGATAATTAGTTATCATTCCATTGAGTGAGGCTATCAATAAGCTTCGTACTATCATTCTCACCCCGGTGTTCAATTATGCGTGGTTTTGTTAGGTTGTCCTGGAACAGCTCTGCAATCTCAACGATGGCTAACAAATGCTAGCAATGCATTTGCATCAAATCTTGTATACAAAGCTCGGTAAATCTGCTCCTAAGACTACCGAAATTTTTTTGTGTGGTACGCATATTTCAAGGTCGGATGTGTTTCGGTTAAAATGACGAACGTTCAGGGCAGTTCGTCCTCATCCCTATGGAACAATAACAAAACTTTATTTCGTCAAAAATGCGATCGACCGGGACAGCCCCGGAAGACAACGTATTCAAAGCTAGCAAACCTTGCAAATAGAGCATACTAGAGCAACACATACATCAATAATAATTGTTAATAACAGAATAAAAAAAGGGGTTGACTATTCTCGGAGAAATATATATATATAACCGAGAATATTCAACCCATTTTTTATTCTGTTATTAACAATTATCTAAATATCATATTTTGGCGTTGTTTTATTAAAGTACTTTCGACTATCACAGTCAATATCACGAACCGATTTGTTGCTTGTGTGGTGGTAGACAGAATTCCTTTGTCTACATCCTGGTATTGTTTGTAAAGTTGGAGATTTGAAATGGTCTAAAGTGACGATTAATACGGACGAAATCGCACAAAAAGAATGCAATTTATTTTTTTATTTTATGTATTTACTCGACACCTTATTCAAAAAGATATGAAAAATTGAAAATTAATTTTTGTGTTTTTTTTTTTTTTATCAAACTTGTTTGGATGAATACTTGCTGCCTAAACATACCTTTATATATATATATATATATATATATATATATATATATATATATATATATATATATTATATGAGTTGCATTGTTGTGACCTTGGGTTTTTCACGCTATTTGCGACCGTCAGACAAACAATATGTTAGCTCTATCACTGATATTGAGCGCTTTCCAATAAGTACCGCGCATATATAATATGTAAATAATATATATTGTCAGCCAGCCAATACGAATTTAATATTTAATAATGTATCCGCTTTTATTCTGGTTTGTCTAAAGTCCGATATGTCTATTCGTGTCCGTTTGGATTAATGGTTAATAACACAGGTCACGAGTTCAATTCAAGTTGTTTGGAGAGGAGCTGAAACACTGTCAAATAACCCATATTGTACCAAGAAATATCCTGAAGTATCCAATATAGTAACCTGGTGATATATGTTGAGTTACAGATTGATTTGATTTTTGATAGGAATGCCACACGCGCACAATAATTCCAGGTACTTTTTGGTACATCCTATATGTATATATGATATTTAGACTCCCTTGTTGAGTGCAGAGGCATAGTTTCATGTTGCTAGTCATTGCTACTGTGGTTTATGTAGGTTTCTACCATGTGGAGTGGCTATCCTTCTAGACTGGTTGCCAAAGAAAAGGGCGAGAGACTAACCTGCTCTGTTATTAACCCCTTTCTGAGGTAAATAAGGTGGATCTACCTCTTTCCATGAATATGCGAAAGCGAGCGTAACCCCCAGGCTGGAATTTGAACTCTGCACGCCAAACCCATTTCTGCGTTGAAAATTCTACTTAGAGAGAGAGATGTTAGAGTGTGACGTCATTTTGAGGGAAATGTCTCTTTTGCAACGGACTAAAAGTTTGTGTGTGTGTGGAAATAGCCGATAGATGTTGATACAGTGGAGTACATCATGAGCACAATTTTATTTTTTGGCCAATCATTATGATGTGCATGGTACGGGCTTATATATATATATATATATATATATATATATATATATATAAATTTATAACATATACATGTTATAAAATCACTACAAATGTTGCAATTTAGTTTTGACACTTCTGGTGTCTTGTCAAGTAATGATGTTGAATAAGAAAATAAACTGTTTTAAGAGTTCAAAGGTTAACCAGGCCCCCTCAGTAACCTATGATGATCAATCAGAATACAAGTAACCCTGTACTAATATATATATATGTATATGTGTGTGTGTATAAATAAAAAGAAAGAACAGCAAGATATATAATCCGGTGTTCTTATAGATATTTTTATTTTTACAAAATAGTGCTCAATGTAAATTTACA
The DNA here is from genome assembly GCA_903632075.3 of Acanthosepion pharaonis. Lineage (NCBI taxonomy): Eukaryota > Metazoa > Mollusca > Cephalopoda > Sepiida > Sepiidae > Acanthosepion > Acanthosepion pharaonis. The sequence goes on along the minus strand of CAHIKZ030003848.1, from coordinate 1,456,192 downwards.
GAGCATTAATATTAATCACAAAATTAAATTCGTGGCTTTTAGCTTCCATTTTTGAAACATGGTTAGAACTGTGTAGCGAAAAAAAACATATTTTAAATCAATTAATTTATAATATATATATATATATATATATATATATATATATAAGTCTTCACACATTTTCGATGTTTGTTGATTGGACATAGTCATTTATGGATCAGGGGAAACAAGCAGTCTTTCAATTTTAAAGCAAACTGTTTTTATATATAACATGGTCTACCATAAATGCTCGATTTAGCGCCAGGGGCGCTTATTTAAAAATGTTAAAGACAGCATATTTTGATCAAATTAACTTCTTATCTTTAAACTCCCAGTTCCAAATAAGCGCCCCCTTTCGTTTCTGAAATATATTCGTATTGTCGCCTTGGTAAAGTGGGGGCACTTATTCGAGAGGAGGCGCTAAATTGACCATTTATAATATAGTCATTTCCATCTGGCTAGGCTGAGATTATAGTATACAGACAAGCACATACATGGTGTGGACACTGCCCGAAGATCGTTTAAGGCGTGAAACTGAGATTCCATTCACCATACAGTGTTAATTTCACTGTTAATTCCTAATTTCTATATCTACATATTATACAAACGAGCACTCTATATTGGACACTTTTCTATAATATAGCAAATTTTAAACACACAGACACACACACATATATATATAATGGGTGTCCGATCGTTTCGAATACGTGTTCAACATTCCCAGAGCCAAACTGTGTTCTTTGGTTTTTTTTTTTTTTTTTTACTGCAAGTATACTGAGCAGACCTTAGTTACAATTTCTGGGAGAAAAGTCTACTCAATTTCTCTCATAAGGCTGGGTTCAACTCGTGATATGGTCTTTAGGCATTTCTCAAACAAAGGATCGCCTCCCCAAGCCGATATTAAGAAAAATATCAACCATGGTAATAATTTATTACATTGGGACGATTCCAATGTAATAAATTATAACCATGGAATATCAGTGTTTAATATATATTTATATATATATATATATATATATATATATATATATATATATATAAGAGAGAGAAAGATAGGTGTATCCAAAGATTTTTTGGAAAATGAACGTATATCATGAAAAAAAAATGTACAAAGCTTAATAAAATGTTTTATCGTCAAAATATTTATTAAAAGGAAAAACCAACGGATTTTCTTTAATTTGTTTACAACCTTTTTATAAATTTTGGTTAAGAAACTTGTTTCTCTGGCGTCAAAGTGATACCATGAATTTGTATTGGAAATTTGAGCGTCTTTATGCGATGAAAAACACATTGATTTGGAAATTCTTGCAAAAGCCGGATAATTGTCACATTTAATTAAACATCTAGGACTTATTCACAAATGAATGAATTTTTTTTTTTTTTTATAAATAATTTTTACATTTATTACCCCCCCTCACTAATTTAATTTCATGCAATTTCGACAAATTCGTTTTCATAGCGCTTAATGTCTATAATTATGAGAACATGTCCAAGGAGAATTAAATTCTTGAATTTTTTGTCAGTTACAAAAAAGTCTGCTCTGAATTGTAAAATAAAAAAATGCAATAAAATTAAGGTTTTATTTAATTAGAAAATATAAAGTAATTGCTTTTGTGAATAAAATATATAATGGACACTGTTGTCTTAAGAAAAAAATCTATGAATAATAAATTTTTGCAAGAATTGTTATTTTTTAAAAAATTCAATTAGAATAATATGCGAACTTTTAAATCTTTTAAAATTCTGTATTTAATTTGTCGTGCTCAATTGATATCTTTATTAAATAAAAATTATTTTTACTAATCATAATTGGAAAGCTTACTCTATTTCAGCGTCCATCAGTATTTTTAAAAAATAATTTGGATTTATTTTGTGTATGTGTATAAACGTGTCGATTTTTTTTCTATACGAACATCCACAAAAGACCTTATCAGAAAATAAGAGCGGTAACTATAGTAAATTTAAAAAGTATTGATAATTTTCTAACATTTCCTTTACAAGCGTTTTCGTACGTAAGTCTATAAAGCCAATTCTTAAGAGGCAATAAAATATTAGAATATTTAAAATATTTCAAATTTTAAAGATTACTGGTTAGTTAAAAAATATTCTGAAGAAGCGTTTACATTGTATTCAACATGTAATTTTATAATTATTTTCCTCTTACATAAATCTCCCAAACATCAAGTTATCGATAGATAAGTCAACACTTCATGAAAAACACTCACTTCCGGTTCAAAAATGTTTTTCTGCGTTATTTTAAACAAGTAATATTTGTTTTAATTCAGACTAATTAAACTTTGAATCGGTTAAAGTTCCAAAAGATTATATTTTATTTTTGAAAGATTTTTCTAATAAGAGAATTGTGTTGTGTTGACAGATTTGCCAATGTGGCCAATTTTACTGAAGAAAAAAAATAGTTTCAATCAATTTGAGTTCGGTTTTAAATGTAGCAAAGTATTTTACTTATTCGAAATATTAAATTACACTTAGTTTGCAATTTAAACTAAAATCAAAGCTTCAAGAAAGATTTTTAATTTTTAAATTGCATTTGAAACCGTAGGTATCGTTTATATATATATATATATATATATATATATATATATATATATATATATATATAGAGAGAGCTTGTGGAACATACACAGATCTCTGTATTCGGCTCTTTAAAGTGTAGTTGGTTCTGTACAAAGGTTTCACCATTATAATCAAATCATGTGCTGGTGTCTGGGCTGTCGGTTCCGAGAAACTGAGCTGCTTGGCAGTCATACGTCGAATACGACAGAAGAGACCACCATATATATATATATATATATATATATATATATATATATATATAGTATTGCGAAATTTGAACTATGTTCGCGGATTCCAACTTCGGCGCCGATAACCGTTACACAACCAACACGTCCTTCTCTTATTAATATTATTTTATAGTGATTTGATCATGATTTGTGGAATATTAGAGAGAAACTGTTCAGAATACGTAAATATCTGCTTAGATTAATACCCACTTTCGGATTAAAGTAGAAACTAATTGGAATATAGTTACCTTTTATTGTATGTCACAAGGTCAGCTTTGTGGAGCACTTTCTGAGGATCTTATGTAATACCGGTGGGTATTCAACAGACAACCAGTAGAAACACCCAGAGAAAAAAGACTGCGAGGTAGATATTAAAATAATAAACAGATACGAACAAAGTGGGAGTAGTATGAAGATGGATACGAATATCATGAACGAGATTAGATGTCTCTAAAGATATAGATAGATAGATGTCTCTGAAGATAGATAGATAGATAGATATAGCTGTCTCTGAAGATAGATAGATAGATAGATAGATATAGATGTCTCTGAAGATAGATAGATATAGATGTCTCTGAAGATAGATAGATAGATAGATAGATAGATAGATAGATAGATAGATATAGATGTCTCTGAAGATAGATAGATATAGATGTCTCTGAAGATAGATAGATATAGATGTCTCTGAAGATAGATAGATAGATAGATAGATAGATAGATAGATATAGATGTCTCTGAAGATAGATAGAGACAGATAGATGTCTCCGAAGATAGATAGACAGATAGATGTCTCCGAAGATGCGAACATGATTAAGGAGATTTTTTTACACGGTTTGTTTACAAATTGTCTGTGAATTAGCGTTGTTGTTTGTG